>JANAVB010000653.1:0-108632 GCA_029216955.1 Iris pallida | reverse complement strand
TTGATGCGGCAGAAGCGAACGCCGGTCCTGGCGACTACAGAGACCCGGACTGCAGACTTGAGGCGTCGGATCGAAGAGCTGTCCGTCAATCCCAATGATGCCTAGGATTTATAGTCTTCTCTCCTTTTTTTGTTATATGCTGGGGATGTAATCCTTTACTTTTTGAATGAAAAATAAAGAATTTTGTGGTATGTTCATCTTTTGTTGTCATGAACTTGTGATTTGTGTGGACCTATTATCTTTTGTGCACCTTGGTTGTTAGGTACAGATAATAAGTTTGGAGAGAACCGACATGTTTGCTCAGAGGTAATGTGGACGTGGCAAATATGGGGTCGAATGATGAAATCTTCCTACTCAGAGATGTTATGGACGTGGTAGGAATGACTCTGGGAGATACGCGGAACTACTCAGAGATAATATGGACAGGAAGTTCTGCGATCAATGTACGACAAGCAGAGGGATTGTCTGTACGGATGTTTACTCAGAGGTAATGTAACACCCAGTTTTCTAAAATTGGGGTATTTTGAAAAATTATTATTATTATTATTTATTAATGGTATTTTAGTCATGAATGATTTTTGGTGATTATTAGTGTAATTAAAAACTATTTTCTAAGTCGACTTATGACTTGTGACTTTACTAGTATAACCTAGTGTAAACCCTAGAGATTTCATAACATAGAGACTAACCATGATCATGTGAGCCTAGCCATAGGTTTAGAACATCAAATTAGGGCTTTTTAGCCTAAAGGGTATTTTGGTTTTCTAGGATATTTGGAATTATTTGTATTTATGTTTTTTTAATATTATTTAATTATTGTTAAGTACCATGATTAGTCCCTAACCTAGCTTACCCTAATCTAGAGGTTAGGTACTAACACCTAGAGGCTTGAGGATGGGTATTAGTCTTTGGTTAAAGTAGTGTAAATATCAAGATATTTAATATGTGATATTTGCTTGAAACCCTCAAAATATCAACCCTTTGGCACCAAAAGTCCTTGCCTTCACATGAGAAAGGCCAAGGACACCCCCCTTGCCATGGCCGGCCATAGGGCACCCCCTAGCACTACACCTTCCTATATAACCCATCATATTCATTCATGATCAATTTTACATGAATTAAAGCCTACAAAATTCCCTTTTCTTCAAACTCCATAACTTGATCATTTTGATCCAAATCACCTCTAGTCTTTGCATTGGGACCCTAAACACAAGGGTGCTAAGGGAGGCTAGCAATCAGATTTTACAAGCTTTGGACATCACCAAGGTGAAGGACAAACACCCCCTCTCTTTGATTTTTCATTGAAATTGCACAAATAGGTAAATACCCATAAACCTTACTAATATTCTGTTTTTTCTTCATAAATGTATGCATATAGGTCTACCCTAACTGTGGGTCAAGTTTGGTAAAATTTAGGGTTGGTTGGTGTCCGTATCGGAACGTATCCTAGGCTATTAAACCTTGTTTGATGAAATGCCACAAAGAATTTGATTTTGTTAAAATGTAAAACTAATTACTTTTTCTTGTAGCCCTAGACTAGTAGAATATATACCTAGTTGACTGAGCATAATTTATATTCTTTTCGTGTCCAAATCGGACACGAACCCACGTTTTTATACTATGCACAGACACGAAAAATCCCCTGCTACTCGACTCCAATTCCGGACACGACACGCCATGAGGACACGTGCAAATTGACACAGAGGAGGGGGCAACCTCTGTCATGCTCCCCCTCGAGTTTGAGACACATTTGTGTCGTATCGAGAACACACGGACACGTGCACTGGTCGTGCACTGTCAGCGCACACGCACGGGGGCCAACTTCACGCGTGTCATGTCGCGCGGACACAACACTTGGGCACCTCGTGGTGACACGAGGAGGTAGCCCATCATGTGGTGAACACATGGACACGAGCACGAGACGTGTCGTGTCCTGTGTCGCGAACGCGAGGCAGTTGCACGCGTGCACGACGCGGTCTGAACACGCGTATCAGTCGTGTTTTTCACGACTGATATGGACTTCGTATCGTGTCCTGGAGCAACGGGACACAGGTCAGTCAGTTGGACACGTGCACAACCCCTAGGTGAACATTCGTGCGCGAGCACGAGACACGAGAGTGTGTGTGTCGTGTCCTAGGATGAATTGTACGTGTGCACGACACTGTGTATTTGTGTGTGTGTCTGTGTTTACCCGATTGGGTTTCCAGAGGCTTGGAACGTCGTGTGTGTCTAGACTCTGTGTCAGGCATCCTAGATGCTAGGGGACACAGTGGGAACAATTACCTACCTGGGTTTCGAGCCTTAGCTCGGTTTGGGTCGGGTATCGTGTTTACCTAGTTTTCCAATGAACAGTGTTCCTGGGTTTTAAGATGGTATTTTTCTGAGATTTAAATGAATTTCTAACTAAATTGTGTAATATACATATGTATTTCTGTGTGTATTTATTTTGTATACATATGTATATGTGTATGTGTGTGTAGGTGGGATTTGGGGGTATATACATGTGTGTACATGTGTATATACCATATGTATATTATAGGTGTGTGTGTGTTTTGTGTGTGTGGGAGGATTTCTGGTTCCAGAAATCTGGAACACACCCCCCCTTTGTATCATATCAGTTCCCTATCTCTCTCTCTCGCTCTTTCACTCTATCTCACATTCTCTCTCTCTCACTTCTCTCTATATATATATGTATATATAATATATATATATAATATATATATATATATATATATTATATATATATATTATATAATATATTATAATATATATATTATAATATATATATATATATATATATATATATATATATAGATATATATATTTATTATTATATATTGGTATTATATATATGTGTGAGTGTGATTTGTATTATATAGGGTATCATATATTTAATATAGGTAGTAGATAGACTTGTGTATATCTATATATAGATATGTATATATATATATGACTTTCTAAATATAGGTTATATGGAAACCTAAGTTACTAGCCTATGGCATTAGGGCTAACCCTAATTGACCTAATGACCCAAATCCTAACTAGTTGACCCTTGTTGACTAAGAGTTGACCAAGTCAACCATAGGTCAAACTTGACCTATTTAACCTAGAATTGACTAGGATTAACCTAAAATGACTAGTTTAACTAGTCTGGCCATGTTTGACCTAACTTGACTAGTAGACCTAGTTGACTAGATAATTGACCATTGTTGACCAAAGTCAACTATAGGTCAACCATGACCTAATTGACCTAGAGATGGCTTGGATGAACATAGAAGGACTTGTTGACTAAGATTTGACTAAACCCTAGGCTATTAACTAGTTGGTTTAGGTTTGACCTATATATAAGTATATTGTGACTTGGGTTTTGTGGAAAGACCTATGTAGATTAAGGTATGTATGGGTTAAGTTTGATACTTAGAGTTGAGTCATGACTTGAGATTGGAATATGGGATTAGCTTGAATATAGGATTAAGGTTGGTATTATATATATATGTATTTATATGTGGTATACTTGTATAGGTATTGGTTATACCTTGACCTTGTGGTGTAGTACCTTAGATAGTCTAGATTGACCTAGCTTGACCATATTGACTAGTATTTGACTAGTATGACCATTGATTGACTAAACCCTAGATAACTTGACTAGTTGACTAGAATATTAACCAAGAGTTGACTTTAACCTATATTAGACTAGTTTGACCTTATTTGACCTTGTTTGACTTTATTTAACTTAGTATGACTTACTGTGACCTAGTTTGACTATTAGAGTTGACCAAGAGTTGACTTTTGACCAGATTGACCTAGAATCATGTAGTATGCATTGTATACTCTATTTTTACCATTGTGGATACATTGTGACTTGTATTGCTCTAATTAGGAGCCATACACCTCTCCTCAGGCAGTATATTCCTCCTCAGACATTCAGTTATCAGGCGAGTACATTCTCTGACCGTTTCATACTTGCCAGGATTTAATTGTTGCTCTAGATTACTTTACTTGATGCTGACACGATTGTTATCACGGATTGGTACTATATGGATCTTTTCATGAGATGTTATCCCCCTCGGGAGCATCAGATACTTTTGCAACGTGTGTTTCACTTACATCATGTATCTCATGCTTCTATTATCATGTATCTTCATGTATCAGCTAGTGACTCATGTACTCTCATGATCACCGAGCCTTCATGAATGTTCATGAATCACTCATGTATCACCCATTTATGGGCTTATCACGAATCTTAACATAACCTGAATGGATCCTTGTGTATTGATTGGGGAAACAGGAGAGTAGAAGTGGACATGTGAATAATTCCAAAGTAGTGTAATCATGTACAAACTCAGTAGTGTAATCATGTATAAATTCTAGCCATTCACATGCCTATCTTGTACTCTACATCACTATCCACTTACAGTTTTCTATATACAATAGATATTTCCTTTACAGCTATCTCTTTTACTACATGTATCTTCCTTCAGCAGTTCCTGTATTTTACTCTATTGCATGCTTTATATTTCCTATCATACTATGCACTGCGTGAGATGTATTGTGCTTTTTCTTGTCCTGACTGGACCTGTTAAAAATATTACAGAGGATGAGGAAGAGGCCCTGGTGTCTACCTATTATGGAGCAGGACTAGATGACACTTATGTTGTGGACCCTCAGCAGGATCCACCTGCAGCTGAGGATGTTGCCCCAGTAGTCTAGGCTAGTTTAGCTAGACAGTCATTTCTATATTATTATTTTGTCTCACATTCTGAGTTGTATTTTGAGATGTTGAGATGTATAGACCCTTAGACTTATTTGTATATTGGGTTGACATTCTGGAGGTTATGTTATCATAGACACTTAGACCTATTTCATCTATTGTACTGTTCTCTTTGAGTTACTGTCTATCTATCTATCTTTCATTCTTCTACCCTAGATGTGATTGAGATTGTATTCTGTTATGTCACCTCCATTCGGAGAGTATATACTGTACAGGTGTCACGACCCGCACCCTAGAGTAAGGGCACAAGAAGTGGGTACGTCCAGCCTACGCCGCAGTGTCGGCGGAAGAACGCTGTTCTAGGTCAATCATCTAACAATATAAGGTACCTGTACAGTTTATACTCTCTGAGTGGAGGTAACATCACAACATATAGTCTCAATCACATCTAAGGTAGAAGAATGAAAGACAGAAGATAGATAGTAACTCAAAGAGAACCATAGCATAGATGAAATAAGTCTAAGTGTCTAGGATACATAACATCCAGAATGTCAACTCATAATACAATAAGTCTAAGAGTCTATACATCTCCACATCTCAAAATACAACTCAAAATGTGAGACAAAATGTAAATATAGAAAAGACTGTCTAGACTAAACTGGTCTAGACTACTGGAACAACATCCTCAGCTGCAGGTGGATCCTGCTGAGGGTCCTCAATACAAGTGTCATCTAGTCCTGCTCCATAATAAGTATCACCCATGCCTCGTCCTCATCCTCTGTAATATTTTCAACAGGTCCAATCAGGACAGGAACGAGCACAATACATCTCACACAGTTCATATCAGGTTAGGAAATACGATATAGGCAATAGAGTAAGATACATGAACTGCTGAAAGGAAATATACGCTGTAAAAGAGATAGCTGTAATAAAATATCTACTGTATATAGAGAACTGTAGTGACTAGTGATGTAGAGCACAAGATAGGCATGTGAATGGCTAGAATTTATACATGATTACACTACTGAGTTTGCACATGATTATACTACTTTGGAATTATTCACATGTCCACTTCTACTCCCCCGTTTCCCCAATCAATACACAAGGATCTATACAAGTTACGTTATTATACATGATATCACATGGGGCCCATGGAAGGGTGCACATGATAGTATACATGAGGGCTCAGTAAACATGAGAGTACATGATCACATGAGTGCACATGAATGATGGAAGCATAGGAGTACATGATGATAGTGAAACACACATAACATGAAGTACCCGATGCTCCCGAGGGGGATAACATCTCATGTAAAGATCCATATAGTATCAATCCATGTTACCAACGTGACAGCAACAAGTAAAGTAATCTAGAGCGAGAAGTAAAGCCTGAACAAGTATGAAACGGTCAGAGAATGTACTCGCCTGATAACTGAATGTCTGAAGAGGATATACTGTCTGAGGAGAGGTGTATGGCTCCTAATCAGAGCAATACAAGTCACAATGTATCCACAATGGTAAAAATAAAGTATACAATATATACTACATGATTCTAGGTCAATTTGGTCAAAAGTCAACTCTTGGTCAACTCAATAGTCAAACTGGGTCACAGGAAGTCATACTAAGTCACAGGGGATCAAACTGAGTCAAATAAAGTCAAACAAGGTCAAACAAGTCAATATTAGTTAAATCTAGGTTAAAGTCAACTCTTGGTCAACTCTAAAGTCAAACTAGTCAAAGTTAGGTCAACACTAGTCAACTAGTTAGGGTTTTAGTCAAACTAGTCAAACTAGTTGTTTTAGGTCATTCCTAGTCAATTCTAGGTTAACTAGGTCAACTTTGACCTAAGGTTGACTTTGGTCAACCCTTAGTCAACAAGGGTCAACAAGTTGGGTTTTGGGCCATTAGGGTTAGCCCCAAGCCATAGGCCAATAATCTTGGCCATAGGCTATTGTCATAGGTTTCTATATAAACCTATACTAGAAGTCATACATATATATATATATATCTATATACTACCCAAATACCAATATGTAAATACTCTATATAATACAAAACCCACATTCACATATATATATATATATTGACATAATGGGATCTAATACAAAATGTATATATATATATATATATATATATATATATATATATATATATATATATATATATATATATATATATATATCAACTTATATATATATTACATATATATAGAGAGAAAATGAGAGGGAGACATAGAGTGAGAGAGAGAGAGAGAGATATAGAAACAGTGAGAGAGAGAGTGACACTGCTGTACAGCAGGGGGGAAATTTCCAGGTTCTGGAACCAGGAATTGGTTCCCAAACACACACACACACACACACAGTAACATATATACATATATATGTATATATACACAACTCCCTATATACACTACCAAATACCCCCAAAATTCATCCACACTCACACATACATATATACTACATATATATGTACTAAAATACACTCATACAACGTATTAATCTCAAACAAAATCGATTTAAAATTCGATTTTGCAAAACTGGAAAAATCCCTAAAATCTGGAAATAATGGGCTGTGTAGGTAAACAAGGGTAACTCGATTTTCGTACACTAAACCGAGCTATGGCTCGCAACTATGGGTTGGTAACTGACACCCCATAGATATACTAGTGTCCTAGGTTCCTGACACGATACTACGACACAGTTTCACGTGTCCAAACACGCAAAACAAACACTCGGGTAAGCTCTGATACGCGCACACAATAACAGTGTCGTGCACACGTTCCAGGAGCTCGTGGACACACCACGAGACACGACACGTCTCGTGGTCGTGCATACGTATAGCCCACACGAATGGCTACACGTTCCACACCCTGACACGTGTCCACGACACGCGTGGACACAGAACGAACCCCGTATCAGTCGTGAAAATACGACTGATACACGCGAGTTCAGACCGCGTCGTGCACGCGGTTGCATGCGTCGTGCTCGCGACACAGGACACGACGCACCACGTGCTCGTGTCCACGTGTACGCCACGAATAGGGCTTCATGCCCGTGTCACTATGAGACACTCTAGTGTCGTGTCCACGCGATACGACACGCTCAAAGTCGTGCCCGCGCGCGTGTGTGCTGACAGCGCGTGTCCAGTGCGAGTGAGTTTTCTCACTCGATACGACACGACGCAGCACGAGACTTTGGGGGCATGTTCGCAGACATTGCCCCCTTGTCTGTGTCAAATCTTACGTGTCCTAGTGGCCTGTGTAGAGCGCACGAGGTGTCGGGTAGCAGGGCATGCACGATGGGCTCGTACGGTCGGTTCGTGTCCAATTTGGACACGGACACAGCACTAAAATGTGCTCAGTCTACGTGTTCTGTGATCAGCAAGTCTAGGGCTACAAGTTTGTGTAATTTGTTTTACAAAAACACAAAAACAAGTCCATTGTGGCATTTCACCAAACAAGGGTTTCTAGCTTAGGATACATGTCCGATACGGACACCAAAATACTTCTAATTTCCACCAAACCTTACCCACAGTTATGGTAGTCCTACATGAATGCATTTATGAAGAAAAATCAGGGTTTTAACTAAGTTTGAGGGAAATTACCTATTGGTGCAATTCCAAGTAAAATCAAAGAAAAGGGGGTGTGTGCTCTTCCACTCGATGATGTCCAATGCTTCCAAATCCTTGATTGCTAGTTCCTCTTAGTACCCTAGATGTTGTAGGATCCCAATGCAAGAGACTAGAGTGAATTTGGATCAAGAATGATCAAGTTGTGAAGGTTTGAAGAAAAAGGGATTTTCTAAGAATTAATTTCATGTAAATTATTCATGAATTAATTCAATGGGGTTTTATAGAATTGTGGGCTGCCAAGGGGGGGTCCTTGGCTTCCATGGGGGTAGGGGAGGTGTCCTTGGCTTTCTTCTAGGCTAAGGCAAGACTTGTGTAAAGGGGTTGGATATTTTGAGTGGTTTAAGGAAAATATCTTAAAAAGTTAATATCTAGATATTTAACCACTTTATCCCATGACCAAATCTTCATCCTAATGCTTCTAGGTTAGTGGCTAACCTCTAGTTTAGGGTAGGATAGGTTAGGGACTAATCATGGAACTTTAACCATGATTAAATAATATTAAAATCACATAATCACAAATAAAGTCTAGTAAATTACCAAAATACCCTTTAGGCTAAAAATCACTAATTTGGTGTTCTAAGCCTATGGCTAAGCTCTCATGGTCATGGCAACTTCTAGGTTAGAGAAAACTAGGGTTTACACTAAGTTATACTAACCAAAATCACAAAGTCATAAGTCATGACTTAGCATGACTTTAGAAATGGTTTAACTTAACTAAAATCACCAGAAAATCATACCATGACTAAAATACCACTAATAAATAATAAAAATAATAAATTTTCAAAAATTCCTAATTTCAAAAAACAGGGTGTTACAAGTCTACCCACCTTAAAATAATTTCGTCCTCGAAATTTAGATGTTCGTACTCCTCCTAGGTCAAACCTCCAACAATCAGGGACGAAGCCACTACCTAGGCAACATACAAGGTCAAATAAGCAAAATATGGGTAGTAGACCTATACTGGGTCATGTCCAAAAATTGGCTGGCAGTTTTAGGTCATAAGGTGTCCTCAATTTAAATCGAAGCCAAAAGTAACTCCATAGGGTAAATCAGGATGGAGTCTCGGATCAGAAAAATCGTACTAAGCAAATGAGGCACACAATGGTATGCCTGAGTGGGACACTAAGGTCATGGGTGTACTATGTCATGTCTAGGTTATGTATGTAGAATTTGTTTTGGGAAAACAACTAGTCTTGTGCTCCAAATTTAAAAGTCACGGTAATGTGCCTACGATGATCATAATTTAGAGTGGGAAGGGTCTATGGCCTAAATCGAACCAAAAATCGTGATAAAATAGTGGTACCAGGGGAACAGGTTAAATGGAACAATCTGTGGTCTCATCTAGGTGCACTAGTCATTCTAGATCAATACTGTCCTATGGTATCAAAACGTTCAAGCAATCTAAGGTGTCCAAATTTGGGAAGGTAAGGAAACAACAATCATCAAGACTATAGGGTCGTCTACCCTCCTATATGAAAATGGGTCATTAACAAGTGAGAAATCATTAAAGTTACCATTCCATAAAAAGAAAATTGAAAATTTAGGTACAAACAATCACAAATAGATTTTAGTCTTGACACGATCTAAGTTGATCAATTTCAGGAAAAATAGAGATTTAGGCAAGATAGGAAATCAATGGAATTAAGTATGATCACGAGCATCCAATGATGAAGATCCAGGTCATGATAAATTTAATTCAACTGGATACGAATACGAGGTTCATAGGCGATTAAAATAATTCCAAGGAGAATTGTCAAGGCTGTTGTGGATAAGATTCTAGGGTAAGTTTAACTGTGTCTCTATCCACATAGATTAATATATGAAAAAACGAACCAAAACGTAATAGGTTGATCAGACCATCATGCGCCGGTTCTGATTAGACAATATGTTAGTGGGTGCGCACCCAATAAAATATATCATGATCAAGCTCGAAAAAGGATAAGCTTGTAAAACTAAGGATAAATTTGTAGCATAAGATATAAGTAAGGGTGGAATGATGAAAGAAGATACATAGTCCTGGTCATGGGCATAGACTAGGAAGATAAGGAAACAATAAATCACAGGGCAAAAAGGGTCACCATTCTATGGTCAGAGCTACTCTATCAACTCTAAGTCAAAAGGCATAACACATAAATTAATTTATTTAAGAGGAAAATTCTTGACAAAAGAGTTAGTCAAGAATTATATTAATAGCTAAAGCTACTCCTACTCCTACTTCTAAGTAAGAGATAAAGAAACAAACAAACAATCGACAAAAACAAAAGAACTACCAGGTCAAAATTGATCACTAATAAAGAACAGGTAGGAGCAGATGGAATTGGATTTTAAGATAGATATAATGAAGTAAGGTGGGAATGGAATTTAGAAGGACAGAACCTGCAAGCACATTGCCAACTGCCTGGCCATCCTCAACTGTCATGGCGTAAGCACGCCCCTGCTGACCTCTTCCAGCCTGTTGCTGAAACTGCATAAATCTCTGTTGCTGTGGCTGTAACGGTCCTCTCTGCTGCTGTCCTACCGGAGCCTTGGCTCCTTCTCCTGGTGCTGCTCTCTGTGCTACTCTGCCTGTGTACTGGGAACACTCCTTCAGCTGGTGGTCCTCTGCCCCACATATTAGGCACCGGCCCAACCTCTTCCTGCACTCACCCCATCCATGTCCCGACTTCTTGCAATAGGGACAACTGATTGTCTTCGGGTCCTGACCCCGATACTGATGCTGCACTTGCTGAACTCCCACTGGGGTCTGCGTCTGCTGAAACTGTACATGGGGCCTCTTGGCCTGGCCTCTACTGCTGCTGGTACCCCGAGCGTCCCGTCCCCTCTTGAACAACTATTGCCGCTGAGTTTCCACTATCTGCTGGAAGAAGGAGAACAACCGTGCCACGTCCTCTGATACTGATGACGACTGCTGCTGAAGAACGTTCGGGACGACAGAAGAAGGTCTCGGAGTAGGAAGAGGTGCACTCCCATAGGCTACAGATATCCTAGCCTGAGCTGGCACAACAGGAACTGCAGTCTCGGGGCCCTGCTGATCAGGACGAGGAGGGGTAGACCCCTCAGTGGTATCTCCCTGATCGAGACGATGAGATCGTGTCTCCATACCCATCCTGAAGACAGATCAAACAAGGAATCAATACTAAGATATAAAATGATAATTCAAGGGAGGACAGTTATTCAAGGAAGCAAACCTTCAACAGGAATTTAGATGGCAGGAAACAGATAAGAGTTTTCTCATAATTGTGATTGAGTACCCTAAAAAATAAAAGATATTAATCTAACACTAAGAAATTGAGATCAACAACTACAAAATTTTTAAAATCATCAACTAATACCAGGATTCAAAGTTCTACAGTGAATCCTCCAAAATCAAATTCAATCAAGGGAAAAGGAGTTTAAATCGTAATTTCAAATGAGATTCTCAAGGGTCATCCCAGGAATCTCTCAAAGTATCCTAGCAGTGATTGAGTATCCACTCTCTCTAAGCCTATTCCTCAAATCCTATCGCAGGCTGTAGTGATACTCTAGTTCGAATACCACTACATAAACTCGACCTGCATGGGCCACCACTAAAAATGTGTCACGACCCGCACCCTAGAGTAAGGGCACGAGAAGTGGGTACGTCCAGCCTACGCCGCAGTGTCGGCGGTAGAACGCTGTCCTAGGTCAATCATCTAACAATATAAGGTACCTGTACAGTTTATACTCTCCGAGTGGAGGTAACATCACAACATATAGTCTCAATCACATCTAAGATAGAAGAATGAAAGACAGAAGATAGATAGTAACTCAAAGAGAACCATAGCATAGATGAAATAAGTCTAAGTGTCTAGGATACATAACATCCAGAATGTCAACTCATAATACAATAAGTCTAAGAGTCTATACATCTCCACATCTCAAAATACAACTCAGAATGTGAGACAAAATGTAAATATAGAAAAGACTGCCTAGACTAAACTGGTCTAGACTACTGGAACAACATCCTCAGCTGCAGGTGGATCCTGCTGAGGGTCCTCAATACAAGTGTCATCTAGTCCTGCTCCATAATAAGTAGTCACCCATGCCTCGTCCTCATCCTCTGTAATATTTTCAACAGGTCCAATCAGGACAGAAACGAGCACAATACATCTCACACAGTTCATATCAGGTTAGGAAATACGATACAGGCAATAGAGTAAGATACATGAACTGCTGAAAGAAAATATACGCTATAAAAGAGATAGCTGTAATAAAATATCTACTGTATATAGAGAACTGTAGTGACTAGTGATGTAGAGCACAAGATAGGCATGTGAATGGCTAGAATTTATACATGATTACACTACTGAGTTTGTACATGATTACACTACTTTGGAATTATTCACATGTCCACTTCTACTCCCCCGTTTCCCCAATCAATACACAAGGATCTATACAAGTTACGTTATTATACATGATATCACATGGGGCCCATAGAAAGGGTGCACATGATAGTATACATGAGGGCTCAGTAAACATGAGAGTACATGATCACATGAGTGCACATGAATGATGGAAGCATAGGAGTACATGATGATAGTGAAACACACATAACATGAAGTACCCGATGCTCCCGAGGGGGATAACATCTCATGTAAAGATCCATATAGTACCAATCCGTGTTACCAACGTGACAGCAACAAGTAAAGTAATCTAGAGCGAGAAGTAAAGCCTGAACAAGTATGAAACGGTCAGAGAATGTACTCGCCTGATAACTGAATGTCTGAAGAGGATATACTGTCTGAGGAGAGGTGTATGGCTCCTAATCAGAGCAATACAAGACACAATGTTTCCACAATGGTAAAAATAAAGTATACAATGCATACTACATGATTCTAGGTCAATTTGGTCAAAAGTCAACTCTTGGTCAACTCAATAGTCAAACTGGGTCACAGGAAGTCATACTAGGTCACAGGGGATCAAACTGAGTCAAATAAAGTCAAACAAGGTCAAACAAGTCAAGATTAGTTAAATCTAGGTTAAAGTCAACTCTTGGTCAACTCTAAAGTCAAACTAGTCAAAGTTAGGTCAACACTAGTCAACTAGTTAGGGTTTTAGTCAAACTAGGCAAACTAGTTGTTTTAGGTCATTCCTAGTCAATTCTAGGTTAACTAGGTCAACTTTGACCTAAGGTTGACTTTGGTCAACCCTTAGTCAACAAGGGTCAACAAGTTGGGTTTTGGGCTATTAGGGTTAGCCCCAAGCCATAGGCCAATAATCTTGGCCATAGGCTATTGTCATAGGTTTCTATATAAATCTATACTAGAAGTCATATATATATATATATATATATATATATATATATATATATATATATATATATATATATATATACTACCCAAATACCAATATGTAAATACTCTATATAATACAAAACCCACATTCACATATATATATATATTGACATAATGGGATCTAATACAAAATGTATATATAACATTTATATATATACATATATATATATATCTATATATATATATATATCAACTTATATATATATTACATATATATAGAGAGAAAATGAGAGGGAGACATAGAGTGAGAGAGAGAGAGATATAGAAACAGTGAGAGAGAGAGTGACACTGCTGTACAGCAGGAGGGGAATTTCCAGGTTCTGGAACCAGGAATTGGTTCCCAAACACACACACACAGAGTAACATATATACATATATGTACATATACACAACTCCCTATATACACTACCAAATACCCCCAAAATTCACCCACACTCACACATACATATATACTACATATATATGTACTAAAATACACTCATACAATGTATTAATCTCAAACAAAATCGATTTAAAATTCGATTTTGCAAAACTGGAAAAATCTCTAAAATCTGGAAATAATGGGCTGTGTAGGTAAACAAGGGTAACTCGATTTTCGTGCACTAAACCGAGCTATGGCTCGCAACTATGGGTTGGTAACTGACATCCCATAGATATACTAGTGTCCTAGGTTCCTGACACGACACCACGACACAGTTTCACGTGTCCAAACACGCAAAACAAACACTCGGGTAAGCTCTGATACGCGCACACAATAACAGTGTCGTGCACGCGTTCCAGGAGCTCGTGGACACACCACGAGACACGAGACGTCTCGTGGTCGTGCATACGTATAGCCCAAACGTATGGCTGCACGTTCCACACCCTGACACGTGTCCACGACACGCGTGGACACAGAACGAACCCCGTATCAGTCGTGAAAATACGACTGATACACGCGAGTTCAGACCGCGTCGTGCACGCGGTTGCACGCGTCGTGCTCGCGACACAGGACACGACGCACCACGTGCTCGTGTCCACGTGTACGCCACGAATAGGGCTTCATGCCCGTGTTACTACGAGACACTCTAGTGTCGTGTCCACGCGACACGACACGCTCAAAGTCGTGCCCGCGCGCGTGTGTGCTGACAGCGCGTGTCCAGTACGAGTGAGTTTTCTCACTCGACACGACACGACACGAGACTTTGGGGGCATGTTCGCAGACATTGCCCCCTTGTCTGTGTCAAATCTTACGTGTCCTAGTAGCCTGTGTAGTGCGCACGAGGTGTCGGGTAGCAGGGCATGCACGATGGGCTCGTACGGTCGGTTCGTGTCCAATTTGGACACGGACACAGCACTAAAATGTGCTCAGTCCACGTGTTCTGTGATCAGCAAGTCTAGGGCTACAAGTTTGTGTAATTTGTTTTACAAAAACACAAAAACAAGTCCATTGTGGCATTTCACCAAACAAGGGTTTCTAGCTTAGGATACGTGTCCGATACGGACACCAAAACACTTCTAATTTCCACCAAACCTTACCCACAGTTATGGTAGTCCTACATGAATGCATTTATGAAGAAAAATCAGGGTTTTAACTAAGTTTGAGGGAAATTACCTATTGGTGCAATTCCAAGGAAAATCAAAGAAAAGGGGGTATGTGCTCTTCCACTCGATGATGTCCAATGCTTCCAAATCCTTGATTGCTAGTTCCTCTTAGCACCCTAGATGTTGTAGGATCCCAATGCAAGAGACTAGAGTGAATTTGGATCAAGAATGATCAAGTTGTGAAGGTTTGAAGAAAAAGGGATTTTCTAAGAATTAATTTCATGTAAATTATTCATGAATTAATTCAATGGGGTTTTATAGAATTGTGGGCTGCCAAGGGGGGGTCCTTGGCTGCCATGGGGGTAGGGGAGGTGTCCTTGGCTTTCTTCTAGGCTAAGGCAAGACTTGTGTAAAGGGGTTGGATATTTTGAGTGGTTTAAGGAAAATATCTTAAAAAGTTAATATCTAGATATTTAACCACTTTATCCCAAGACCAAATCTTCATCCTAATGCTTCTAGGTTAGTGGCTAACCTCTAGTTTAGGGTAGGATAGGTTAGGGACTAATCATGGGACTTTAACCATGATTAAATACTATTAAAATCACATAATCACAAAAAAGTCTAGTAAATTACCAAAATACCCTTTAGGCTAAAAATTACTAATTTGGTGTTCTAAGCCTATGGCTAAGCTCTCATGGTCATGGCAACTTCTAGGTTAGAGAAAACTAGGGTTTACACTAAGTTATACTAACCAAAATCACAAAGTCATAAGTCATGACTTAGCTTGACTTTAGAAATGGTTTAACTTAACTAAAATCACCAGAAAATCATACCATGACTAAAATACCACTAATAAATAATAAAAATAATAAATTTTCAAAAATTCCTAATTTCAAAAAACAGGGTGTTACAACAGGTACCTTTATATTGTTAGATGATTGACCTAGGACAGCGTTCTACCGCCGACACTGCGGCGTAGGCTGGACATATCCACTTCTCGTGCCCTTACTCTAGGGTACAGATCGTGACACATATTTAGTGGTGGCCCATGCAGGTCGAGTTTATGTAGTGGTATTCGAACTAGAGTATCACTATAGCCTGTGATAGGATTTGAGGAATAGACTTAGTAAGAGAGGATACTCAATCACTGTTAGGATACCTTGAGAGATTCCGGGGATGACCCTTGAGAATCTCATTCTGAATTACGATTTAAACTCCTTTTTTCTTGATTGAATTTGATTTTGGAGGATTCACTGTAGAACTTTGAATCCTGGTGTTAGTTGATGATTTTAAAATTTTTGTAGTTGTTGATTTTAATTTTTTTGTGTTAGATTAATATCTTTTATTTTAAGGTACTCAATCACATTTATGAGAAAATTCTTATCTGTTTCTTGCCATCTAATTCTCTTGCTAATTGCTTTCCCTTGAAATGAACTGTCCCCTCTATTTTTGCATCTTGCTCAACCCTTTCTACCAAACTATGTGACTGTATCCCAAACCTTACTTACTCGACATTTCCTCAAATAAAGACTTTATTGAGACCTTCTAACCTTAACCTTTGATTTGATCGAACCCTAACTATATTCATCTAGTAGCCTATCTATCCCTAGGGCTGTGTTCCTAAATTATTTACTGGATTCCTAATTAATTTTATTCCATGCGTTAACTTGATCTTCTTTATTTTTGCATCAATTATCACGTCTTGAACTCCCATGTTCTATTCTAGATCATTGGACGTACATTACCGTGACTTGGATGTTCGGAGTATAATACTAGCTGTTACCTCCCAACAAACTTCACATGTAAGACCTAGACTAGCCTACCTTCATATAGGTATTCCATGTCCTACTAAAACCCGTCTTCTTGTACTCTATTTCCTTGATATGATTTTCTGGTCAAATGGCTAAACTATAACCTCTACCATAATACTAACTAATTCTTATTTCAATTAGAGATCCACCTTGGCTCAATTCTTTCGACCTGACATGTGATGGTGTTCTGCTTGAATCCTTAAATACTTAACCTTGTACCTTATCTTGAATGCTTGACCCGATTGGTTAAGGATCTTGGACTATGTATTTTCTTTCATCATTTCCACCCTTACTTATATCTTATGCTATAAATTTATCCTTAGTTTTACAAGCTTATCCTTTTCGAGCTTGATCATGATATATTTTATTGGGTGTACACCCACTAACATATTATCTAATCAGAACCGGCGCATGATGGTCTGATCAACCTATTGTGTTTTGGTTCGCTTTTTCATATATTAATCTACGTAGATGGAGACATAGTTAAACTTGCCCTAGAATCTTATCCGCAACAGCCTTGACAATTCTCCTTGGAATTATTTTATCGCCTATGAACCTCGTATTCGTATCCAGTTGAATTAAATCATGATCTGGATCTTCATCATTGGATGTTCGTGCTCATACTTGATTTCATTGATTTTCTATCTTGCCCAAATCTCGATTTATCCTGAAATTGATCAATTTAGATCGTGTCAAGACTAAAATCTATTTGTGATTGTTTGTGCCTAAATTTTCAATTTTCTTTTACCACTTTATGGAATAGTAACTTTTAATAATTTCTCACTTACTTGTTAAATGACAAATTTTCATATAGGATGGTAGACGGTCCTATAGCCTTGATGATTGTTGTTCCCTTACCTTCCCAATTAGGACACCCTAGATTGCTTGTACGTTTTGATACCATAGGACAGTCTTGATCTAGAATGACTAGTGCACCTAGATGAGACCACAGACTGTCCCATTTAACCTATCCCCCTGGTACCACTATTGCATCATAATTTCTAGTTCAATTTAGGTAACATAGACCTTTCCCACTCTAAATTATGATCATCGTAGGCACATTACCGTGACTTTTAAATTTGGAGCACAAGACTAGTTGTTTTCTCAAACTAATTTCACATACATGACCTAGACATGACACTCTACACCCATGACCTTAGTATCCCACTCAGGCATACCTTCGTGTGCTTTATTTGCTTAGTACGATTTTTATGACCCGAGGCTCCATCCTGATTTACCCCATGGAGTTACTTTTGATTTCGATTTGAATTAAGGACACCTTATGACCTAAAACTGCCAGCCAATTTTTGGACATGACCCAGTATAGGTCTACTACCCATATTTTACTTGTTGACCTTGTATGTTGCTAGGTAGTAGCTTCGTCCCTGATTGTTGGAGGTTTGACCTAGGAGGAGTACGACCATCTTAATTTCGAGGACGAAATTATTTTAAGGAGGGTAGACTTGTAACACCCAATTTTCTGAAATTGGGATATTTTTGAAAAATTATTATTTTTATTATTTATTAATGGTATTTTAGTCATGATATGATTTTTGGTGATTATTAGTGTAATTAAAACTATTTTCTAAGTCATGACTTATGACTTTGTGACTTTACTAGTATAACCCTAGTGTAAACCCTAGAGATTTCATAACATAGAGACTAACCATGATCATGTGAGCCTAGCCATAGGTTTAGAACATCAAATTAGGGCTTTTTAGCCTAAAGGGTATTTTGGTAATTTTCTAGGATTATTTGGAATTATTTGTATTTATGTGTTTTTTAATATTATTTAATTATGGTTAAGTACCATGATTAGTCCCTAACCTAGCTTACCCTAATCTAGAGGTTAGGTACTAACCTAGAGGCTTGAGGATGGGTATTAGTCTTTGGTTAAAGTAGTGTAAATATCTAGATATTTACATATGTGATATTTTGCTTGAAACCCTCAAAATATCAACCCTTTGGCACCAAAAGTCCTTGCCTTCACCATGAAGAAAGGCCAAGGACACCCCCCTTGCCATGGCCGGCCATAGGGCACCCCCCTAGCACTACACCTTCCTATATAACCCATCATATTCATTCATGATCAATTTTACATGAATTAAAGCCTACAAAATTCCCTTTCCTTCAAACCTCCATAACTTGATCATTTTTGATCCAAATCACCTCTAGTGTTTTGCATTGGGACCCTACAACATCAAGGGTGCTAAGGGAGGCTAGCAATCCAGATTTTACAAGCTTTGGACATCACCAAGTTGAAGGACAAATACCCCCCTCTCTTTGATTTTCTATTGAAATTGCACAAATAGGTAAATACCCATAAACCTTACTAATATTCTATTTTTTCTTCATAAATGCATGCATATAGGTCTACCCTAACTGTGGGTCAAGTTGGTAAAATTTAGGGTTGGTTTGGTGTCCGTATCGGACACGTATCCTAGGCTATTAAACCTTGTTTGATGAAATGCCACAAAGGATTTGATTTTGTTAAAATGTAAAACTAATTACTTTTTCTTGTAGCCCTAGACTAGTAGAATATATACCTAGTTGACTGAGCACAATTTAGATTCTTTTTCATGTCCAAATTGGACACGAACCCACGTTTTTATACTGTGCACAGACACGAAAAATCCCCTGCTACTCGACCCTAATTTCGGACACGACACGCCATGAGGACACGTGCAAATTGACACAGAGGAGGGGGTAACCTCTGTCATGTCCCCCCTCGAGTTTGAGACACATTTGTGTCGTATCGAGAACACACGGACACGTGCACTGGTCGTGCACTGTCAGCGCACACGCGCACGGGGGCCAACTTCGTGCGTGTCGTATCGCGCGGACATGACACTTGGGCACCTCATGGTGACACGAGGAGGTAGCCCATCATATGGCGAACACATGGACATGAGCACGAGACGTGTCGTGTCCTGTGTCGCGAACGCGAGGCAGTTGCACGCGTGCACGACGCGGTCTCAACACGCGTATCAGTCGTGTTTTTCACGACTGATACGGACTTCGTATCGTGTCTTGGAGCAACGTGGACACAGGTCAGTCAGTTGGACACGTGCACAACCCCTAGGTGAACATTCGTGCACGAGCACGAGACACGAGAGTGTGTGTGTCGTATCCTAGGATGAATTGCCCGCGTGCACGACACTGTGTATTTGTGTGTGTGTCTGTGTTTACCCGATTGGGTTTCCAGAGGCTTGGACACGTCGTATCGTGTCTAGACTCTGTGTCAGGCACCCTAGATGCTAGGGGACACTGTGGGACACAATTACCTACCTTGGGTTTCGAGCCTTAGCTCGGTTTGGGTCGGGTATCGTGTTTATCTAGTTTTCCAATGAACAGTGTTTCCTGGGTTTTAAGATTGGTATTTTTCTGAGATTTAAAATGAATTTCTAACTTAAATTGTGTAATATACATATGTATTTCTGTGTGTATTTATTTTGTATACATATGTATATGTGTATATGTGTGTGTAGGTGGGATTTGGGGGTATATACATGTGTGTACATGTGTATATACATATATGTATATATATAGGTGTGTGTGTGTATTTGTGTGTGTGTGGGACTGATTTCTGGTTCCAGAAATCTGGAACACCCCCCCCTTTGTATCATATCAGTTCCCTATCTCTCTCTCTTTCACTCTATCTCACCATTCTCTCTCTCTCTCACTTCTCTCTCTATATATATGTATTATATATATCTTTTGTATATATATATACATATATTAATATATATATTGTATTAGATTATATATTGTGTCATTATATATATATGTGAGTGTGATTTGTATTATATATAGGGTATACATATATTGATATATATAGGTAGTAGATAGACTTGTGTATATCTATATATAGATATGTATATATATATATGACTTTCTAAAATATATATGACTTTCTAAATATAGGTTATATGGAAACCTAAGTTACTAGCCTATGGCATTAGGGGCTAACCCTAATTGACCTAATGACCCAAATCCTAACTAGTTGACCCTTGTTGACTAAGAGTTGACCAAGTCAACCATAGGTCAAACTTGACCTATTTAACTTAGAATTGACTAGGATTAACCTAAAATGACTAGTTTAACTAGTCTGGCCATGTTTGACCTAACTTGACTAGTAGACCTAGTTGACTAGATAATTGACCATTGTTGACCAAAGTCAACTATAGGTCAACCATGACCTAATTGACCTAGAGATGGCTTGGATGAACATAGAAGGACTTGTTGACTAAGATTTGACCAAACCCTAGGCTATTAACTAGTTGGTTTAGGTTTGACCTATATATAAGTTGTCACGCCCCAGTACCGAAATACGGAGACGGACTAGGCCAGCTACTCCATATGAGGTACGTAACGTCATACGGCGATCGTGGCTGTCGAGGGACTAGGGGGTACATGCTACAATCAAGTCTCCTATGGTCCCACAGAGTTCTATGTCTCAATCACTCAAATCACATCAGCAATTAAATGAACATTAAAGATAAAGCAGTAAGGCGTCCCCGACGCTTCATCAAAATGGTCATGAGAGACTAGCTTTATAATTTAGCTATCTCAGAGAGTCAGGAGTACAAAATTATACACAGTTGCAGTCTGTTTAATTATAATGATGTACTGACACAAAATATCAAGTAATCCGGCTAACAGGTGCCGGTGGCTAAACGCCGCAAAAGTATAAGCAGGAGTGGTGGAGAAGAAACCCACTCGAGTCTCCGAACCGCCATGCTCCTAGTACACACCATGGATGTCAGGGAGGAAGATCGTGTCCTCTGGCTCTGCTACGAGATCTGGCCAAACAAAACCAGCGGGGTCAGCCCCGAATAGCAAGTACCGCCAAAGGGGCACAAGAGTTAAGATAAAAAACCCAATTAATAGAATGATTGATAATAGTAATACTTATGCTACTATTATAGGGTAGCGCAACATCTTCGAACCCATATGGCACCCTTACAACCAAACAAGGACAAAAGGTGCCACATGGAGTCGGGACGTGTCGTACTCTATTACATTCACATAAGTTAAAAGGTATAAACAATAAAACCTCCTGATCGTGACTTCAGTCGATAGCCTATCGCAGCACAATAACCAACCCAACAATCAAACAAGAACATGGGTTGGATCATGTACCATGATAGACCATGTTCCTCAGTCATTCACAGAAGTAGCACTTCACAACCAGAATAAGTCTTCCGTTCATAACTTCGGTCCACAGCCTGTCATAGTACGATAACCAACCCAACAATCAAACAAAAACATGGGTTGGATCACGTGCCATGACAGTCCGCTTCCCTCGGTTATTCACAGAAGGTAATAGGATACAAGCAAGTCATTTTCACGGCCAATCAAGTCTACGAGTTTCTAGTGGGACGAGGTTATCCTCGCGTCATGTTAGTAGAAAATCCTCAGATCGTATCTTTCCAGCAAGGCTAGCCTACCCAGGGGTTCGCGTAGACAGGTGTTATTGAGCACAGGTCCCTCGTAAGGCCACCTTGCCAAAACATATATTATATAGCAGGAATTAATCGAATACAGTCATCCACTCGTTACAGATGACACAATATCCGTGGAGACCAGCAGGCGCGTCAAGACAATATCTCAAGGCGGCTGGTGTAACACGATCTCGGGATTCTGCCCTCCCCATGCATCTAGTATATTTAGTTGCCTAGTTTAACCCTAGGTGAAATCTTGGACTCACATGCTGTGGCCTGCATGATTATCCTCCTAAATGTCGTACTCAAGTACGAGTACCCCAAAGAGGATCCATGTTAATCAGTATATCAACATGTGCTACCCTCCTTAGTGTAATGCATCATTGTAAATACGTCACGTGGAGTTAAGAGTCATTTGTCGAGCATGAACAAGAACTGGAATATTCAGGTACATGTATCAGGTAGGAACACTTTGTTTTCCGGGGTCATATTAGTGCTCATATCATGCTCGGGACAAAAGGCGTAAGGATATAAAATGGGCATATAATATCTGATAAAATATCAAAAGCGTACGCACAAAAGCACGCACGCTCAAGGGGTGAAAAGTCACGCAGGCTCACTCAAGGCAGCGTGCGTGAAAAATCACGCAGGCTCACTCAAGGCAGCGTGCGTGAAAAGTCACGTAGGCTCACTCAAGGCAGCGTGCGTGAAAAATCACGTAGGCTCACTCAAGGCAGCGTGCGTGAAAAGTCATGCAGGCTCAAGGAGAGAGCTGCGTAAAAAGTCACGCAGGCTCAAGGAGAGAGCTGCGTGACAAGTCACGCAGACTCAAGGAGAGAGCTGCGTGAAAAGTCACGCAAACTCAAGAAGAGACACGCTTCCAACAGGAAGCGTGCTCAAACAGGAGAACACTGCTCATTGTCTTCTCCAAACAGCAAGAACACCATGGCTGAACCCAAGCTTCAAAGCATCATAACTTGGCCATCCGAACTCCAAATCCAGATTTCCAAGGTTCCAACTTGGGTGAAACTGAATGCTCTTCCACATGGAAGCATCAAAAACCCTTAAAATCCAACTAAAGTAGATCAAACCATGCAAAATCCGAAAATGATTAAAACTTAGATCTACAAAAATCAAAGCTTCAAAATGGAAATTTCTAAGTTCTAAACTAGTATAGATTGAGGAGAAGAACATGTTTTGGCAAATAGTTTTGTAAGAAATCATTGACAAAATTATGGATCCATCTCTTGAGCAAGTTGGTACTTGCCTTGGTTGGTGGAGGAAATGAATAAGAGGAAGTAAATGAGAGGAGAGAGAATGAGATGAGTTATATATAAAGATCTTGGACCCATGGGTTCATGATGAACCAAAGGGTTCAAGATGAACCATTGGTGAACCAAGAATAGGTTACCCAAATGAGCCAAAACTGTAGGCCCAAATGCAGAAAATAAATTAGAAAATAATATTTTGTCGAATATTTTTGGGAAATGCATGAAGAAATACTGCATAATAAATATCGTATAAATTCAAGATAAATACAATTATCGGTTTACGTATTAAAATACGTATTCCAGGATCGGGGAGTGACATAAGTATATTATTGTGACTTAGGTTTTGTGGAAAGACCTATGTAGATTAAGATATGTATGGGTTAAGTTAGATACTTAGAGTTGAGTCATGACTTGAGATTGGAATATGGGATTAGCTTGAATATAGGATTAAGGTTGGTATTATATATATATATGTATTTATATGTGGTATATTTGTATAGGTATTGGTTATACCTTGACCTTGTGGTGTAGTACCTTAGATAGTCAAGATTGACCTAGCTTGACCATATTGACTAGTCTGACCGTTGATTGACTAAACCCTAGATAACTTGACTAGTTTGACTAGAATATTAACCAAGAGTTGACTTTAACCTAGATTAGACTAGTTTGACCTTGTTTGACTTTATTTAACTTAGTATGACTTTTTGTGACCTAGTTTGACTATTAGAGTTGACCAAGAGTTGACTTTTGACCAGATTGACCTAGAATCATGTAGTATGTATTGTATACTCTATTTTTACCATTGTGGATACATTGTGACTTGTATTGCTCTGATTAGGAGCCATACACCTCTCCTCAGGCAGTATATTCCTCCCCAGACATTCAGTTATCAGGCGAGTACATTCTCTGACCGTTTTATACTTGCCAGGATTTATATTCTTGCTCTAGATTACTTTACTTGATGCTGACACTATTGTTATCACGGATTGGTACTATATGGATCTTTTCATGAAATGTTATCCCCCTCGGGAGCATCAGATACTTTTGCCAGGTGTGTTTCACTTACATCATGTATCTCATGCTTCTATTATCATGTATCTTCATGTATCAGCTAGTGACTCATGTACTCTCATGATCACCGAGCCTTCATAAATGTTCATGAATCACTCATGTATCACCCATTTATGGGCTTATCACGAATCTTAACATAACCTGAATAGATCCTTGTGTATTGATTGGGGAAACGGGGGAGTAAAAGTGGACATGTGAATAATTCCAAAGTAGTGTAATCATGTACAAACTCAGTAGTGTAATCATGTATAAATTCTAGCCATTCACATGCCTATCTTGTACTCTACATCACTAGCCACTTACAGTTCTCTATATACAGTAGATATTTCCTTTACAGCTATCTCTTTTACTACATGTATCTTCCTTCAGCAGTTTCTGTATTTTACTCTATTGCATGCTTTATATTTCCTATCATACTATGCACTGCGTGAGATGTATTGTGCTCGTTTCTGTCCTGACTGGACCTGTTGAAAATATTACAGAGGATGAGGAAGAGGCCCTGGTGTCTACCTATTATGGAGCAGAACTAGATGACACTTATGTTGTGGACCCTCAGCAGGATCCACCTGCAGCTGAGGATGTTGCCTCAGTAGTCTAGGCTAGTTTAGCTAGACAATCATTTCTATATTATTATTTTGTCTCACATTCTGAGTTGTATTTTGAGATTTTGAGATGTATAGACCCTTAGACTTATTTGTATATTGGGTTGACATTCTGGAGGTTATGTTATCATAGACACTTAGACCTATTTCATCTATTGTACTGTTCTCTTTGAGTTACTGTCTATCTATCTATCTTTCATTCTTCTACCCTAGATGTGATTGAGATTGTATTCTGTTATGTCACCTCCATTCGGAGAGTATATACTGTACAGGTACTTTTATATTGTTAGATGATTGACCTAGGACAACGTTCTACCACCGACACTGCGGCGTAGGCTGGACGTACCCACTTCTCGTGCCCTTACTCTAGGGTGCGGGTCGTGACAGGTAATGTGGACGTGGTAAACATGATGGATAGCGTAGTCTTACGGAGCATAAGATTCCGCTTTGTAGGGCGTAGAGGAGCAACTCAGAGGTAATGTGGACGTGGTTGTCCTTCTACTGGAGATAGAATGCAATGGAACAACTGGGTTCCCTAAGCATAGGATTCTTTTTTTGTGAAAGGGAGGTGTATGTGAGCTCTGATGATCAGGTCCACTGATTCTTTTGCTAGATAGAGGTGGAAGTACATATCTGAGAGATGTCAAGAGTAGTACTTCTTTAGAAACTTGCCGTTGATGGACATCATGAACAAGTCCCCATTGGGTTTGGCGAGGCGGTAAGCACCGTTTGAGTATACCGTCTCTATGATGAAAGGTCCCTCTCACTTGGACTCGAACTTTACTGGTGTCTTGTGAGTTAACACCATCGACCTCCTGACTGCCAGAACCAGGTCACCTACTTGGAAAGTCCTCTGCTTGACCTTCTTGTTGAAAGCCTGTGATATACGGGCTTGATAGAGTTCGATACGCTGTTGAGCTAGAAGACATTTTTCGTCAAGTGCCTCTAATTCTCACAGACGGTGACGTTGATTGTCTTCTTCTGTGAGTTGATTTGTGATCGCTACACGGAGTGAGGGTATCTGGATCTCGAGAGGCAGTACCGCTTCACTCTCGTAGACCAAGGAGAATGGTTTGTTGCCCGTCGGGGTCCATACCGTTGTGTAGTAGGCCCAAAGGCATTCGTCGAGCTTTTCATCTCAGTCGTGTTTATTGGATGACATGACCTTTTTGAGTAGCTTGACGATAGTCTTGTTAAATGCCTCGGCCAATCTGTTTGCTGTCGGATTGTAGGCGATCGATGCCACGTTCTGAATGTGATTCTTGTCACAGAATCTGCTAAAAATATGGCTGATGAACTGTGGAACGTTGTCATGGATAATCCTACGGGGTACCCCGAAACGGTAGATGACATGATGCTTGATGAAGATGATCACCCTAGAGATTTTTACTTCCGTCAGTGGAACTGCTTCTGCCTATTTGGAGAAGTAGTCAGTGATAACTAGGATGAAGCGGTGTCCCCTCGATGAAGGAGGGGTGATAGGTCCCACAATATCCATGCCCCAAGCTTCGAAGGGCCAGGAGGTGACCGTAGGATGTAGTGGTTCCGATGGTGTATGGATGAAGTCGACATGAAGCTGACAAGCATGGCACTTCTTAGCATAGTTGACAGCGTCGGCTGCCATGGTCGGCCAGTAGTAACCCACGTATCGCAGTCGATCCTATAACTTAGGCCTAGGTTGATGAGCCCCACAAGTTCTATCATGAGCTTCTCGAAGGACTTCGGCTGCTTCTTCGTTGGACAGACATCGAAGGAGAAGTCCATCGTAGGAGCGTCGATACAGCATTTTAGTAGCTTTATCGTAATAGAATCGAAGGGAACGCCTCCTGACTGAGACAGCTTTCTTTGGGTCATCTGGGAGAATTCCGTAGACAGCGAAGTCGATGAACGAAAACCTCCAGTCTCAGACATTAATACCAACACTTGTTGACATGACAAGGGCCATTTGTGAGGACAGGTTATTTTTAGGACAGACCAAGTCTCGACCAACTACCGTGACGTAGTGCTGAGTCCCGAGGGGTGCTGCTAATGAGGCTGCGAGGCCAGCCAGAGCATCAGTCTCTAGGTTTTGTAACCGAGGTACGTGTTCTATAAAGAACTTGGTGAAGGTTGAAATAATGTTCAATGCAACTTCATTGTAAGGAACCAGATCTTCATGGCGAACTTCGTATTGCCCTCTGATCTGGTTAACGACGAGTTTTGAGTCATCGTAGGCTTCCAGATGATCTACCCCCAGCTGTTGTGCCAGTTGGAGCCCCATGATGAGAGTGTTGTACTCGGCAACATTGTTGGAGCACGGCTTCGAAAGGAAGTAAGCACGCTGGATGACCAGTTGATCAGGGAAGACTAGGACTACCTCCACTCCGACGATGATTTAGCCTTTGGGGCCTGTTCTTGAAGCGCCATAAAAAATCTGCCAGACGGAGCTTTCTTCGGCGACGTTTTATTTTTGGACCTCATCTGGGATGTCTTCATAGAGTCTGGAGGACTCTGGGATGGGGTGTGCAGCTAAAAAGTCGGCCAGAGCTTGACCCTTGACGACTTTTTATGGGATGAACACCATGTTGTACGGTGCCAATAGGATCGCCCATGTAGCTAGCCGGGAGTTCAATGATCCTGGCTTCGTCATGAGAACCCTGAGCGGATTGACTCGGGAGATGACATGAATTGTCTGGCCCGAGACATAATAGCGAGTCTTCTGGATGGTGAACACCAAAGCCAAACACTCCTTTTCAACGGGGTTGTACCGATGTGCGGCCCCGATCAGTGTCCTACTGAGGTAGTAGATAGCTTGCTCATAGCCTGTGTCGCTGTTCTGAGCCAGAAGAGCGCCGAAGGAATGATCCATAGCAAAAATGGTTTGCCTACGACGGGTGCCACCAGGACTGGCGGGCTCGTCAAGTAAGCCTTGATATCATCGAAAGCTTTCTGGCATTCCTCTGTCCAGTCGCAAGAGACTCCCTTCTTCATGAGCTGGGTGAAGGGTTGAAATTTTTCGAAAAGGTTTGCTATAAACCTTCTGATATATGCAAGACGTCCTTGCAGGCCTCGAAGTTCTCGGAGATTCTTCGGGGGGTCCATGTCAAGGATGGCCTTGGTCTTCTCGGGATCGACATGAATGCCTTTCGCCGTGATAATGAAGCCTAGAAACTTCTTGCTAGAAACCCCGATGAAGGATTTAGCGGGGTTCATCTTGAGTTGATGCGCTCGCATGAGATCGAAGACTATCTTTAGGTCTTGTAGGTGATCACCTTTGAGACGGCTCTTGACAGCGATATCATCAACATAGCATTCGACTATTTTATGAAGATGTTGACAGAAGATGGTACTCATAGCTCGTTGGTATATAGCACCAGCGTTCTTCAAGCCGAAGGGCATCACTGTGTAGCAGAAAACCCCTTTTGGCGTCCTGAACGACGTGTGTTTTGCATCATCGGGAAATATCTTGATCTGGTTGTAGCTCGAATATCCGTCCATGAAAGACATGCGTTCGAAGCCACATGTATTGTCGATCATCACATCAGTGATCGGAAGCGGGAATTCGTCTTTCGGGCAAGCAGCATTGAGATCTCTGAAGTCGATGCAGACCCGTATCTTTCCATTCTTTTTGGTGACAGGGACGACGTTGGCCACCCAATCCGGGTGTTGTTCTTCATGGATAAACCTGCTGGTCAGGAGTTTGTCCACTTCTTGATCGATAGCGTTCATGATGTCAGGGCGAAAACGTCGTTGTTGTTGCTTTATAGGCTTGGCATCAGGTAAGATATTAAGCCTATGCATCGTGATCTGAGGATCAAGTCCCGGCATATCCTCATAGCTCCAGGCGAAGACTGTAGGAACGAAATCGTAAAGCACAATATTCTAGAGGGGGGTGAATAGAGTTGGCAGCGAAAATATGCTAATTAAAAAATGTTAGCAGCAAGATCACAGAATAATAGTCACAACTAAGTAATATAAAGGCAGAGATAAGAAAGCAAACGCAAAGACTGCGATGTATACTGGTTTTCCTCTGTTAAGGACTAATCCAGTCGATAGAACTCTTGCTACCAGTTGAATCCACTAATGGCAAAACCGCAAGTTTTCTTACGAAGTCCTTGCAACTTCTACAACGCGAGCTTTGATACGAAGAACTCGTCCAACTTCAATTGTGAAGAGGTAATCTTCAATCAAGCCTTCTGATTACAATCTCTCAGAAACTTCTAGACCGCAGCGCACTGGCAAATCGACTAGAGGATTGTAATTGGCTTGGGATCTGAAAATTAAAGCTCAAGAAAACTCTTTGGAAGACTGAAAGCTTTAGATAGAGAGAAGATTGAAAGTGAATGTGTGAGTTGAAAAGATCGAAATCCTTCTCTATTTATTGGAATTCCAAAGACAGAATTCTGGCAGAATTCGGGCAGAACTCGATGAGGAAATCTCGGTCAAATCTGCAACTGCAGGAGGACCAAGTTCCAGAGAATTCAAAAATCAAAACGGCTTCCAACCGAACTCTGGCCGAACTCTGGCCGAGTTCTGTCAGGGTTAGATTAGGTATTTAAAAATAGATTTTGAGGATTTTTGAATACCTTTTTGAAAAACCTTTTTGAAACTTTTGTTAATAAGAATGTTTTTCAAAATAAAGGACATTTTAAAAGACATTTTGAAAACATTTTGGAATAGCCTATTTGCCAGTACGACTCGGTGTACAACGTATTCCTAGACTCAATAAAATAAAAAATACATTGCTCAAAGAAATACAGACTTGAACAGGCAAACATTGCTACGGTCTTGAACTGAGTAGATAGCTGTTCTTGATCATGTCCAAGATTCCGATATATCCTGACTAGCTTCATATATCCAGACAGAGTTTGATCAATTATTAAAATCAGTTAGACCATGACCAATGGGCCAACAATCTCCCCCATTTTGATAATTGACAAACTATGAATGATATAACATTTAAGCTTGAAATAAAATGAAAAAATTGTTCATGTCCTGCATTTTCTCAAAAGAATGTTAGATCTTTATTTTTCTCCCCCGTTGTCATTTAGCAAAATAATTGCAAAAGAGAAAAACTCCCCTGCAATCAATGCATAAATAACAGACAGTGAAGAAACACAAGAAAATAATCATGATACATGATAGAAATAGTAAAGAAAATTTAAATGATATCACAGGCATGTATTTGTACTCAGGCAGTTTATAATAAACAAAGAATTATTTCACAGGCAGTTTTTAAAGCAGAAAAAGATGCTAAGTAAATAAACTGATGTGAGTCATAAACTACGAAATCCATAAAGATGAAAAGATGTTCAGAAGACATCAATAAAATCCAGTACAAGTCCTCAAAAGAAATACTGATAATAAAGTCTAAAAAGATAGAAAAACTTGGAATGTTGGAGCATTTCCAAGTATATAGTAGATAATGTCTAAGTCTCAAAAATCAGATAACATATCACATATCCTCATCATCATCATCATCATCAGCATGACCAGTATGTCCAGAAGAACCAGCTGCAGAGGTACCAGCGCCAGAAGGGTGAGGAGGAGCGCCAGTGTAAAACTCACCAACATAATCTCAAGGAGCACGGTCAGAACGGTACCAATCATATGCGTTACTGGGCTGAAAGTAGGCATGAACAGCCTCATCCTCACAGCAGTAACCAGAGAAAGCTGGATCTCTAGGAATGGAACCAAAAGAATGTCCAGTCTGGGCGAACCGAAGATCAGCTAAAGAATTTGCAATCGCCTGATAACGGGTGACGTCGCGGAACTCACGCTCGCGAGCCATGTCCGTCATCGAGACGTGCAAATCTGAAAGGTGCTGGTATATGCCTCAAATGTCATAGCATACTGCTGAGGAGGTGGAGGAGGTAGAGCAGTAGCAGGGGCAGTAGGAGGAGCAGCAGCAGTCATACTGCGACGAGATAACTTGAGAAACTTGGGCTCAGGGTCTTGAGTACAAGTAGATAAATCAATATCGAAACGCTGGAAGATGCATGAGAGAATCATCGCATAAGAGAGATTTCTATCTCTTGCACGACAATGTTCTATCATCTGAATAATGGTCTTAGGGGCAGAAAATGGAATCTCCTTAAGAATATGATACATAGCAGATAATTCAAGAGACGTGACATCATCCTTCGAAGTAGATTTCGGAAGGAGAGTGGAGTAAATGATACGGTGTAATTCATAATTAAACAAGTTCAAATTGTTTGCTTTGAACTTTCCAGAGCGAACTCGATCAGGTGCACAGAGTTCCGCTTTGAAACTTGTAAGTGTCGTACCGTCGGGGAAATCAAATTCAGTGATATCAACAAGCGGTTCACCTTCGTTGGGAATACCAAGGATTTCTGCTAAGATAACATCATTGAAATTGATATCTAATCCTCCAACACGAGTGCTTACATCAAACGTATTTAATATGATATTGCAGTAGAACAGTCTAACGACATTAGTTACTACTGGGAAACAGAGTTTAACAAAATATTGTAACCCTAATGCCTCAAAGAAAGGTCGGTGTTCTGGAAATACAATCCACTTGATGGGAGCGCCTGTGCATATGGATCTTATGGAAAAATCTCCATACCACAGTAGGACTTGATCTAGGGTTTGAAAGTAAAACCCGTCGAACGCGCCATCGCTAGATTGGACTGGCAAAAAGAAGGAATCTATGGGTGGATTCGAAGATGAACCTTCCTCACTTGGGTTGGTTGTCTTCTTCCTCTTAAAGGGGTTAGATCCCTTAGGTGCCATTTGTACAAAATAAGTAAATAGCACGAATTTAAACGGAGGGGAAATAAGGAGTTATACCTCCCGAGATTTGAGTATGTTGTAGAGAACGACGAACTCCGCATGAATCCAAAGTTTGGATTGATTTCACCACTTGGATTGGAAGAGAAGGGGTGGTGAAGAACTAGGGTTAGGGGGTTCTCTCGCGCGGCTGCTGTTGCTGTTTGATGAAGTTTAGAAGCAATGAAGAAGAAAGGCTCTCGGGTTCTGGTTATATAACCTGATACCTTCAGCCGAACTCGGGCCGAATTCGATCCGAAGTCTGGCCGAATTCGCCTGGGGTTGGTTTGAAATACTTTCTTTTTCATTAGCTCATTTCAAATATTTAATTCAAAGATTAGTAATTTTGACATTAAAATAATATAATTAATGTTATTTTATAAATAAAATTTCTTTACACAGCGACTGTTTCAGATTAGCTGTAGGAGTACTGTCCCAGCTGGCGGAGGTTCATCGGGGAACTCTTAAGTACCGCTTCGCTTCAACCGTAGTTGTGGTGACAGACAGACTCTTTTTTGGCTTGTCTCTAACACAGTTTTTGCATATTGAAATAAAATCATAAAATAAAATCAATTAACATTATTGACGTCCAAAATTCCTAATTCTCGACGTAAATAATTGAAACGATCTTCTGCTAGAGATTTTGTGAAAATGTCAGCTAATTGATTCTCAGTATCTATGTATACAAGGTCAATATCTCCATTTTGATGATGATCTCTAAGAAAATTATGTCGAATCTCGATATATTTTGTACGAGAATGACATACAGGATTCTTAGTCAAATTAATAGTGCTCGTGTTATCACAGAAAATGGAAATATGTGTATAAAATAAATCATAGTCTTCTAAGGTTTGTTTCATCCACAAAATCTGAGCACAACAACGTCCTGCGGCGATATACTCAGCCTCTGTTGTTGATAGGGCTACAGAATTTTGCTTTTTACTAAACCATGAGACTAAAGCCTTGCCTAAGAAATGATATGTACCACTGGTACTTTTTCTATCAACTTTGCATCCGGCAAAATCTGCATCCGAATAACCAGTAAGGTCAAAGGACTTAGTTTTGGGATACCATAAGCCAACATAAGAAGTGCCCTTAAGGTATCGAAAGATACGCTTAACTACGCACATATTTGATTCCTTTGGATTAGCTTAAAAACGTGCACACAGGCAAACACTAAACATAATATCTGGACGACTAGCAGTTAAATAAAGTAAACTACCGATCATACCTCGATACTTACGTGTGTCGACCGGCTTGCCTTGTTCATCAATATCAAGCTTTGTTGAAGTTACCATCGGAGTGCCAATAGGTTTGACATTGTCCAGATCAAACTTCTTTAGCAAATCTTTTGTGTACTTGGCTTGATTTATGAACGTTCCATTGTCAGTTTGTTTGATTTGCAGTCCGAGAAAGAATTTCAGCTCTCCCATCATGCTCATCTCAAACTCATTCTGCATACACTTAGAAAATTCTTGACACAGAGATTCATCAGTAGATCCAAATATAATATCATCAACATAGACTTGTATTAAAAGAAGCTTACCATTAAAGGACTTAATAAAAAGTGTAGTGTCAACCTTGCCTTTTGAAAAATTGTTGTCAAGTAGAAAAGAGCTTAGACGATCATACCAAGCACGAGGGGCTTGTTTCAAACCGTATAAAGCTTTCTTCAACTTGAAAACATGATCAGGGTTTTTAAAATCTGTGAAACCTGGAGGTTGTGCTACAAAAACTTCTTCTTTAATAAAACCATTTAAAAATGCACTCTTGACATCCATTTGAAATAATTTGAAATTATGAAAACATGCAAATGCACATAATATGCGAATGGATTCTAATCTCGCAACTAGGGCATAAGTCTCATCGTAGTCGATACCTTCTTCCTGATTGTATCCTTGAGCTACGAGTCGAGCCTTATTACGAGTCACTAAACCATTCTCATTCAGTTTATTTCGGAATACCCAACGGGTGCCAATGACCGAATGATCAATAGGCTTGGGAACAAGTTCCCAAACTTGATTCCGTTCAAATTGGTTTAATTTCTCTTGCATAGCATCTATCCAAAAACCATCACTACATGATTCATCAATAGTTTTGGGTTCTAGCTGTAAAATAAATGCAACAGTAGAAACAATATCTCTACTGGATGTACGAGTACTTACACCTTCGGTAATGTCACCAATTACCAAATCCTTTGGATGATCAGCCGTAAATTTTAATCATTTTGGCAGACTCTGAAGGTAGCTGGTTCCTGGATCTTCTCTAGGAGGATCAGCTAGCGCCGAGCTTCGTTGAAAATTAGCTGTTGTTGAGCTTGGTACAGTTGGATCTTCGTCATTGTCATCGATAGTCATTTGATTCAGTTCATCAAAAGTGACGTTGATTGACTCTTCGATGATCATGGTTCGTTTGTTGAAGACTCTGTATCCTTTGCTCTTGGCCGCATATCACGACCCATACCCTAGAGTAAGGGCACGAGACGTGGGTACGTCCAGCCTACGTCGCAGTGTTGGCGGTAGAACGCTGTCCTAGGTCACAACATCTAACAATTGAAGATATAGCAGTTATACTCCCCAAATGGGGGTGACATAACACAATATAAAACTCAACCACAGCTAAGGTAGAACAGGTAAGATAGATAGATAATGAAAGATAACAATATCCAGAACAGAGAATCACAGAGGTACAAACCAGAGTTCTAAGTGTCTAAAATAAATACATCTCAGAATATCTCAAGTCTAATACAGTAATCCAGAATAGAAATGACAGTCCTAATCTAAAGGAGTGTCATCTACAGCTAGTGGCTCCTGCTGCTGGTCCAAGTCCAGGCACTCGTCTAGTGTAGCACCGTAGTAGGTAGGGCAGAACGCCTCAGCCTCGTCCTCTGTAATATTTCAACAGGTCCAGTCAGGACAGGAGCGAGCACAGTACATCTCACCAAATCATAGCAGGTCAGGATGAATAATCATGCTTATAGAGTAAAATACAAAAAACTGAAGAATATGATAAACAGGAAAGACTGTAAATAAATAGCTACAGTATATAGAGAACTGATAGTGTTTAGTGATTGAGAGCACAAGATGGTTATGTAAACGACACGATGTTATACACGAGTAATCTACAGAGGTTGTACACGAGTAATCTACTGGATTGATTACATAACCACTTCTACTCCCCCGCCCCAATCAATACACAAGGATCTGGCTAAGTTATGTTATTGTACACGAAGGTCATGTGAATACATGATTATACACGATTTCACACGTTTCGTACACGAAAGTCGCAAATACAAGGAGTACATGATGTTCACGATAAAGTACACGAACACGAATACCCGATGTATCCGCTAAGGGGATAACATCGCAGAACAAGATCCATAAGTACTAATCCGTGTTTCCAACGTGTCAACATCATGTATAGTAATCTAAAGCAGGAAATATACTCCTAATACAGGATATGAAATGATCAGAGAATGTACTCGCCTGTAACCGGTGAATCTGAGAGAATATAGACTGTCCGAGGAGTGGTGTCTGTCTCCTATAGAACAGTACCAGTCACTATGAGTCTACAATGATAAAACAATGCAACTTAATGCATTCTACATGAAACTAGGTCAATCTAGACCAAAGTCAACTCTTGGTCAACTCTGGTCAACCTTAAGTCAAACCTAGTCAATCAAGTCTAATCTAGGTCAAACTAGTCTAAACTATGTCTAGCAAGACTATTCTAGGCAATACCAAACTATTCTAGGTTATATTATGACCTAACTAGACTACACCATGTCAAGCCATGCCTATACACATATCACACATTATATATCTAACTAATACATATGTATAGGACTAAAACATCACAAGGCACATTTATATTATATATATACCCATGCACAAAACACACATTCCTATATGCAGGAACCTACACATATTTATATATAAAAAGAGTAAAGGGGAAACACAAGTGTAGGGGTGTGTGTGCAATGGCATGTGAGTGTGAGAGGGTGTGTGTACTAACAACAAACTGGAAAAACAGGGATTAATTTCCAGGTTTCAGCCTACACAGTGAAAGAAGTTAACTCACAGGTTTTAACAGTGAACACCCCACATAACAGTCCAATAGTGAATCCTCAATTCAGTTAAAACAGTGAACAAGGAAATACTAAAGGAAAATTCTTAGATTTTCAGTTCTACAGTGAAGGTTATTAGTGCAGGAAATAAGGTAAAATCAATAAGCTATTTACAAAGTGAAATCTGGAAATTGAACAACCATTCATTTCAGGTTTTAACATATAACTCAGTGAAATATATAGCTTGAATCACAGGTTTGATTGAACTAACACTCAGATTTTTAAACATCATTCTCAGTTAACATTTGAGTTTTAAACCATCTCTTAAATCTCATATTTTACATTAACATTCAGATTTAACAGTTTAGGAAGGAATGACAATTAGTTAAACAAAACTCAGGTTACACTACAATGAACTTTCACAGTCCAATTAACTAAACTCCAATTTCAGTTTGAATACATTCATGGGTTTAACAAAACATGAACTAAGATATTAATTCATTCTCAGTTTTAGGAATAACTAACAGTTATAAGAAGAACATTGGACCAATAATATAAACTCATGAATCACACATAACCAATTATCATGTCCCAATATGATACCCCATATTTTAGTTGATAATTTATTTAACAGTTAAGGAGAATCAATCAAGACAATCAGTAAAACCAAACAAGAGTTTGACAGTTAAAAAAAATGAATCTCAGATTTTAGAGCCTCAACCCACTTCAAAACTGCCCCAAATCACCTCAAAATCGACACACATTTAGGATACATATAGGAGAACATATTAGGTATTTAAAAACATGTAATTAACTGTTTTAAGAATGTTTAAAAGACTGTTAAAACTCATCTTTGCAAAACTGGAAAAACAATAAAACTGATACATTGGTTTTCAGGAAAAGAAAAGGGAAAATGACAAGTGCATAGTGAAATTCGAATAGAATTCAATTACAGAGGTGGGTAACTAATAAACACAATGTACACATGCTACATGATGTGTTTGTGTCCACAGAAGTGGACACAAACGTGTCCAACAATTAAATTCCAAAAAAATAGTGAACTGTGCAACACAGGAAACCAATCGTCGTGCACGTGTTCGTGTCAATCATGTGCACGACACACAGCGACACGACTCACGAGAATTGGTCCACATGTTCACCTAGACTAGGGCTATCGACTGGACACCCTGAATCGTGTCTAAGTCGTGTGTATACGACACGAGACACGCGTGTTAGTGCCCAAAAGGACAGCCGACTGCACAGTGCATAAATTGGTACACGCGTTCGTGTGTGTCCAACACGACACGTGGGGCTCTAAAATTTGGGGAGCCCCGTGTCAGTGTCAGCCCCTAGCTACACGTCAAATTTGGCGTGTCGAGGAGCCGTGTCCGTGTCGCAATCATGCCCGAGCAGCAGGTCACGTACAGTGCCTGTGCATGCGCGTGCGCGACCACGTGTTCGCATGTCCGTGTGGACTCGACACAACACTAAGACACGACACCAAGCACAGAAATGTGTAAGCAAGACCCAATCATAAATTCCTATTCAAACAGAACACCAAAAACCACACGAAATGCCCATTGGGGCATTTCATCAAACACCTAGTAGTGTGCACTGATACGTGTCCAGAACGGACACGAAACGACACAAAATTTTAGGAAACCCTATTCCTACAGTTAGGCTAGGGTTAGGGCAACCTAGAAATGATTTTTACAGAATTTATAATGGATTAGAGAGGATTATACCTATAGGTGTACAAACTCCCAAAAAGCTTCAAAGAGAAGGATTTCTCAACCCACCAAAACTCTTCCAAATTGTTCCTTTCCTGTCAAAATTTATTTCCAACAGCAAGAGCATAATATTTAGAGCCTATAGGAATTTGTTTGAAGGAAAAAGGACTTAATTTGGATTTAATATGAATTTATGAAGATGGAACATTACCTCTTTCTAAAACTTGATGAACCCTAAGAGAGAGGCTAGCCCTAATCCCTAGGAGAGTATTTATAGAGGGGGGGGGGGGGGGCTGTCATGTGGCTGGCCATAGGGTTTAGATCTAGGGTTTTGGCTAGTTGGTTGAGTCCTAATTAGTTTAAGTCATGATTTGACTTGTGACTTCACAAGCCATTCTTAGGCCAAACTAGCTCCTAATCACCCCAAACCAATTCTAATGAACTTGAAATGAAAAACTTAGGTCACACTAGGGTTTCTTAACCTAACCAAGGTGTCTTGACCTAGGTTAGCCAATAGGACAGTCTCCTAGTCAACATGAGTCAAAGTCAACTATAGGGTCAAAAACAATTCTACCAAAAATCACCAAAAATCACTAAAAATCATATTAATTATATTTAATAATAAAAATTCCAAAATAATTCCAAAATTTTGAAAATGACCAAAATACCCTCAAGCTAGAAAAGTGGCAGTGACAAATCTACCCCCCTTAAAATAATTTCGTCCTCGAAATTAAAGGCGAAACTAAACTGCTGAGAAGGATAGAAAAGTATACCTCAAGGTCCAAAAAGATAGGGGTACCGCTCGCGCATCTCATCCTCCCGCTCCCAGGTCGACTCTCCTGGAGAATGATGCCTCCATGCGACGCGTACCAAGGGTATCACCTGGTTCCTCAATACCTTCTCTCGGCGATCCAGAATCTCCACAGGCTGCTCTGGATAACTGAGAGTAGGTCCAACCTCTATCTCCGAGTGATCGAGCACATGGCTAGGGTCAGCCACGTACCGTCTCAGCTGTGATACGTGGAATATGTTGTGGACGCCCACTAGTGCAGGTAGCAAGTCTAGCCTGTATGCCACGTCACCGACTCTCCTACTGATGACGAAAGGGCCGATGAAGCGTGGGCTAAGCTTCCCACCTCCACCAAAACGTATCGTACCACGAGTCGGAGATATCTGCAGAAAAACCATATCTCCAACCTAATCACAAGCAAGGTCTCAAGTTACTAAAAATCAAACACGATCAATGAAACAAAACAAAATACAACCTAATTCTAATCCAACTCTAAATCTGTACCTCAAACTCCAGCGGCCTCCGGTGGCTATCGGCCCAGTGTCGATGTCTGTCCTGCGCCATGCGAAGTCTGTCCCTGATGAGCTTCACCTTTTCGGCTGCGTCAACAACCATCTCTGGTCCCAGTAAAGCTCGCTCTCCAACATTATTCTAAGATAAGGGTGTAGGACACCTACGCCCGTACAGAGCCTCAAACGATGACATCTCAATGCTGGCCTAAAAACTGTTGTTGTAAGCAAACTCCACCAAATGCAGGTGATCCTCCCAGGAACCTCCAAAATCCAGGATGCACGTCCACAGCATATCCTCAAGGGTCTGAATAGTCCTCTCTGACTGTCTGTCCGTCTGGGGGTGGTATGCAGTACTAAACTTGAGCTGAGTGCCTAAGCTAGTCTGCAGACTCCTCCAGAAATGGGAAGTAAAGCGGCTATCCCGATATGAGACTATGCTGACGGGAACTCCGTGAATCCTGACTATCTGTCTCATATACAACTCCGCCAGCCTCTCTGTAGACGTACCCACCTTGAATGGCAAGAAGTAGGCCGATTTGGTCAACCTGTCAACGATGACCCAAATCGCATCTTTCCCTCCTGGTGTACGGGGCAATCCTGATACAAAGTCCATGGTAATATGCTCCCACTTCCACTCTGGAATGGACAGCAGCTGCAATAATCCTCCAGGCCTCTGCCTCTCAGCCTTGACCTGCTGACAGATCAAGCATCTAGCTACGAAGTTGGATACCTCCCTCTTCATTCCGTACCACCAGATATGCTCTCACAGATCTCTGTACATCTTGTTGGCACCAGGATGTATAGAGTACTGCGATCTGTGAGCCTCCTGCATAATCTGCTCTCTGAGCTCCCCGCTAGGCACACATAACCTGGCACCGTGCCTCAGGGCACCATCCTCTGCAAGTGAGAACTCAATATCCTGCACTCTCATACTGATCTGCTCTCGGATACTCCGTAGAGCCACATCATCAAACTGTGCCGTCTTGATCCTGTCCATCAAGTCTGACTGTATCTGAAGGCCTCATAACTGCATCTGCACTCCGGGCACAATCACCTCTATCCCAAGGCTCTCCAAATCTGCAAGCAGGTGCCGATCCATAGTCAAACACATGGCTGTCGGATACCTACTCAAGGCATTGGCAACCACGTTGGCCTTCCCCGGGTGATACTGGAGTGCGATATCAAAGTCCTTCATCAGCTCAAGCCACCTGCGCTGCCTCATGTTCAACTCCTTCTGAGTGAACACGTACTTCAAGCTCTTGTGGTCTGTGAAGATCTCCACCCTCTCGCCATACAGATAGTACTTCCATAACTTCAAAGCAAAAATCACCGCCGCCAGCTCCAGGTCATGGGTAGGGTAGTTCTTCTCATGAGGACGTAATTGCCTGGAAGCATAGGCAATCACCTTCCCATGCTGCTGCAAGATGCAACCCAGCCCCTTCTCTGAAGCATCACTATAAATAGTGAAACCACCTGATCCTGAAGGCAATGTCAGAATCGGAGCTGTCGTAAGCCGCTTCTTCAACTCATCAAAAGCTGCCTGACACTCCTCTGACTAAACATACTCAGTATCCTTCTGGGTCAACCGTGTCAACGGCTCTGCAACCCGGGAGAAATCCTGCACAAATCTCCTATAGTATCCTGCCAGCCCCAGGAAACTCCTGATCTCTGCTACTGAAGTCGGCGCCTTCCAAGCCTCAACTGCTATAATCTTCTTGGGGTCAACTGAGATACCATCTCCAGTCACCACATGCCCCAAGAAGTCTACCTGGTCCAAGAAAAACTCACACTTGGAGAGTTTTCCATAAAGCTGCTCCCGCCTGAGAGTCTCTAGCACTATCCGCAGATGCTCCTCGTGCTCCTCCTCTGTCTTGGAATATATCAAGATATCATCAATGAACACCACCACGAACTTGTCCAAGTACTGGTGAAACACCTTGTTCATTAGATTCATAAATACTGCTGGTGCATTGGTTAGCCCAAACGGCATAACCAAAAACTCAAACTGCCCGTACCGCATCCTGAAGGCGGTCTTGGGAATATCCTCCCTCTTCACCTTCACCTGGTGATAACCCGACCTCAAATCAATCTTGGAGAAGACCCGAGCTCCGCTCAACTGATCAAACAGATCATCGATCCACGGCAGTGGGTATCTGTTCTTGATTGTCAGGTTGTTGAGTGCCCTGTAGTCGATACACATACGTACCGACCCATCCTTCTTCGGTACGAAGAGTACCGGTGCACCCCAAGGTGAAGAACTAGAGCGAATGAAGCCCTTATCCTGCAGCTCATCCACCTGCTTCTTCAGCTCCACTAACTCGCTGTTGTTCACTCGATAGACATGCTGAGAGATCGGTTCCACGCCGGGAACCAAGTCTATCGAGAACTCCACATCTCTGTCTGGTGGAAGCCCTGGCAACTCCTCTGGAAACACGTCCATAAACTCTGCGATCAAGGGATGCGGAGCCACCTGCTCCTCGACTGATGCTCCACAGAAAACTCTGCCGTCCTGCTCTGTCTGCCGTCGGGTGTACTCAAACTCTGGCTTTCCTGGGGCCCCGAACAAAACTCTACCCCCTCGACAATCAATGCGGGCGTGGTGCCTACTCAGCCAGTCCATACCTAGTACAATGTCGTAGTTCGGCAATGGCATGACGAGTAGACTCACCCCCAACTCACGGCCTCCCAATATAACACTCCGCCCTCTGCAAACATCACTCACGAGGATGACCCCACCCCCGGTCATGATCTTACAGGTCCTAGGAAGTGGTTAAGAAATCAAACTGTGTCTAATAGCATATGATACAGACACAAAGCTGTGGGAAGCCCCGGAATCAAACAATGCGAATGCTGGAAGGGAGTCGAGAAGAACTGAACCTGCTATCAGCTCTTCGATAACCTCAGCATCCTCAGCTGCCATGGCAAAAGCTCGCCCCTGCTGTCCAGCCCGTGCCTACTGCTGGTGCTGCTGGAACATCTGCTGCTGGGTCTGCAGGGCTGGTCCCCTTTGCTGGCCTGCTGGAGCCTTGGCTGCCCCAGCTCCTCCTGGTAACGGACGCATCGACGCAACTGGACACTCTCGCATCTGATGGTCTGCTGACCCACACATCAAGCATCTGCCGAGCCTCTTCCTGCACTTGTCCCACTTGTGTCCAGGCTTCTTGCAGAAAGTACAACTAACAGTCTGCTGCCTGGGTGCCTGCTGCCCTCTCTGATGCTGGTGCTGCACCTGCTGGAAAGGTGCACGGCCCTGCTGCTGAAACTGCTGCACTGGCCTCTGATGCTGAAACTGCTGCTAGAAATGAGGCCTCTTGGCCTGCCCCTGACTGCTACTGCCTGACTGAAAGTTTCGACCTCTCTTCTGTCTCAGTCCCAGGTCGTCCTCTGCTGCCATGGCCCCAGAATAAATCTCAGTAAATGTAGCGTTCCGGTCGCTCTTAGTCAGCGACCGAATCTCTCTAATCAGACCTCGGCGAAACTTCCTCGCCTTGGTCTTCTCCGTCAAGTCATCAATGAACCGGGCCAGTCGGCAGAACTCCCCGACATACTCAGCAACTGTCTGGTTCCCCTGAACCAGAGCCTCGAACTGCACCTCGATCCTACCCAAGGCTACATCGGGAAAGAACTGCTCCTTGAACAGCTCCTTGAACTGGGCCCAAGTCTGCCCCTCCACCCCAACTCTGGGATCAGCCTGATACCATGCTCGGGCCAAATCCTGCATCTGGCTGCCTGTCGCCTCGATCTGAAGTCGAGCTGGTATCTCTGCTAGTCGGAAAATCTCCTCAATGTGCTCAACCCAGTCATCTGCAACGTGAATGCCCTCAGTGCCGAAGAACTCCCGAGGGTGCATCTTCTGGAAGTCCTGTATATCTCTCTCCCTCCGACGGGGCTGCTGCTGGGCCCCCTGACCAGTCACCATCTCAACAGTCGTACATACTAGCTGGTGCGCCTCATCAATCCCCTGCCTGAAATCTGCTGTCTGCCTCTCACTGCGCTGGTGCGAGGACTCCAGAATCCTCTCCACGAAGGAGAAGAGATGGGTAGTATCAACCATCCCCGCAGGCGGAGGCTGCTGCGTGGGAAGGATCTCTGAAAGCACCAAGCTCGGCCTCCCGACTGGTGGAGGTGCTCCTCCAAAAGTGGCAGAAACTCCCACTCCTGAGGGCTGTACTGGCCCTGTGGCACCGGGAGCTGGATGCTGGACACGAGAGGTGGCAGACCCCTCTCTAGCCTCTTCCGTCACGGGGCGATGCGATCGCGTCTCAACCATCCTGGAGACACAGATCAAACAAGAAGCAATTACTGAGAATGAGTCGAAATAATCAAAGAAGGACAGTTTAAAATTCTAAGGCAGACAATAAGCAGCAAAATAGATATACGGAATCTGATAAGGAGTTTTCCTAGTGTGATTGAGTACCTTCAAACAAAATATGCTAATTTCTACTGCAGGCTGCAGCGATATTCTAGTTCGAATACCACTACACTTATATCCTAGACCTGTATGGGCCACCACTAAAAATGTGTCACGACCCGCACCCTAGAGTAAGGGCACGAGACGTGGGTACGTCCAGCCTATGCCGCAGTGTCGGCGGTAGAACGCTGTCCTAGGTCACAACATCTAACAATTGAAGATATAGCAGTTATACTCCCCAAATGGGGGTGACATAACATAAAATAAAACTCAACCACAGCTAAGGTAGAACAGGTAAGATAGATAGATAATGAAAGATAACAATATCCAGAACAGAGAATCACAGAGGTACAAACCAGAGTTCTAAGTGTCTAAAATAAATACATCTCAGAATATCTCAAGTCTAATACAGTAATCCAGAATAGAAATGACAGTCCTAATCTAAAGGAGTGTCATCTACAGCTAGTGGCTCCTGCTGCTGGTCCAAGTTCAGGTACTCGTCTAGTGTAGCACCGTAGTAGGTAGGGCAGAACGCCTCAGCCTCGTCCTCTGTAATATTTCAACAGGTCCAGTCAGGACAGGAGCGAGCACAGTACATCTCACCAAATCATAGCAGGTCAGGATGAATAATCATGCTTATAGAGTAAAATACAAGAAACTGAAGAATATGACAAACAGGAAAGACTGTAAATAAATAGCTACAGTATATAGAGAACTGATAGTGTCTAGTAATTCAGAGCACAAGATGGTTATGTAAACGGCACGATGTTATACACGAGTAATCTACAGAGGTTGTACACGAGTAATCTACTGGATTGATTACATATCCACTTCTACTCCTCCGCCCCAATCAATACACAAGGATCTGGCTAAGTTATGTTATTGTACACGAAGGTCATGTGAATACATGATTATACACGATTTCACACGTTTCGTACACGAAAGTCGCAAATACAAGGAGTATACGATGTTCACGATAAAGTACAAGAACACGAATACCCGATGTATCCGCTAAGGGGATAACATTGCAGAACAAGATCCATAAGTACTAATCCGTGTTTCCAACATGTCAGCATCATGTATAGTAATCTAAAGCAGGAAATATACTTCTAATGCAGGATATGAAATGATCAGAGAATGTACTCGCCTGTAACCGGTGAATCTGAGAGAATATAGACTGTCCGAGGAGTGGTGTCTTTCTCCTATAGAATAGTACAAGTCACTATGAGTCTACAATGATAAAACAATGCAACTTAATGCATTCTACATGAAACTAGGTCAATCTAGACCAAAGTCAACTCTTGGTCAACTCTGGTCAACCTTAAGTCAAACCTAGTCAATCAAGTCTAATCTAGGTCAAACTAGTCTAAACTATGTCTAGCAAGACTATTCTAGGCAATACCAAACTATTCTAGGTTATATTATGACCTAACTAGACTACACCATGTTAAGCCATGCCTATACACATATCACACATTATATATCTAACTAATACATATGTATAGGACTAAAACATCACAAGGCACATTTATATTATATATATACCCATGCACAAAACACACATTCCTATATGCAGGAACCGATACATATTTATATATAAAAAGAGTAAAGGGGAAACACAAGTGTAGGGGTGTGTGTGCAATGGCATGTGAGTGTGAGAGGGTGTGTGTACTAACAACAAACTGGAAAAACAGGGATTAATTCCCAGGTTTCAGCCTACACAGTGAAAGAAGTTAACTCACAGGTTTTAACAGTGAACACCCCACATAACAGTCCAATAGTGAATCCTCAATTCAGTTAAAACTGTGAACAAGGAAATACTAAAGGAAAATTCTCAGATTTTCAGTTCTACAGTGAAGGTTATTAGTACAGAAAATAAGGTAAAATCAATGAGCTATTTACAAAGTGAAATCTGGAAATTGAACAACCATTCATTTCAGGTTTTAACATATAACTCAGTAAAATATATAGCTTGAATCTCAGGTTTGATTGAACTAACACTCAGATTTTTAAACATCATTCTCAGTTAACATTTCAGTTTTAAACCATCTCTTAAATCTCAGATTTCACATTAACATTCAGATTTAACAGTTTAGGAAGGAATGACAATTAGTTAAACAAAACTCAGGTTACACTACAATGAACTTTCACAGTCCAATTAACTAAACTCCAATTTCAGTTTGAATACATTCATGGGTTTAACAAAACATGAACTAAGATATTAATTCATTCTCAGTTTTAGGAATAACTAACAGTTATAAGAAGAACATTGGACCAATAATGTAAACTCATGAATCACACATAACCAATTATCAAGTCCCAATATGATACCCCATATTTCAGTTGATAATTCATTTAACAGTTAAGGAGAATCAATCAAGACAATCAGTAAAACCAAATAAGAGTTTGACAGTTAAAAAAAAATGAATCTCAGATTTTAGAGCCTCAACCCACTTCAAAACTGCCCCAAATTACCTCAAAATCGACACACATTTAGGATACATATAGGAGAACATATTAGGTATTTAAAAACATATAATTAACTGTGTTAAGAATGTTTAAAAGACTGTTAAAACTCATCTTTGCAAAACTGGAAAAACAGTAAAACTGATACATTGGTTTTCAGGAAAAGAAAAGGGAAAATGACAAGTGCATAGTGAAATTCGAATAGAATTCAATTACAGAGGTGGGTAACTAATAAACACAATGTACACATGCTACATGATGTGTTTGTGTCCACAGAAATGGATACAAACGTGTCCAACAATTAAATTCCAAAAAAACAGTGAACTGTGCAACACAGGAAACCAATCGTCGTGCACGTGTTCGTGTCGATCGTGTGCACGACACACAGCGACACGACTCACGAGAATTGGTCCACATGTTCACCTAGACTAGGGCTATCGACTGGACACCCTGAATCGTGTCTAAGTCGCGTGTACACGACACGAGACACGCGTGTCAGTGCCCAAAAGGACAGCCGACTGCACAGTGCACAAATTGGTGCACGCGTTCGTGTGTGTCCGACACGACACGTGGGGCTCTAAAATTTAGGGAGCCCCATGTCAGTGTCAGCCCCTAGCTACACGTCAAATTTGGCATGTCGAGGAGCCGTGTCCGTGTCGCAATCATGCTCGAGCAGCAGGGCACGCACAGTGCCTGTGCACGCGCGCGCACGACCAGGTGTTCGCGTGTTCGTGTGGACTCGACACAACACTAAGACACGACACCAAGCACAGAAATGTGTATGCAAGACCCAATCATAAATTCCTATTCAAACAGAACACCAAAAACCACACGAAATGTCCATTGGGGTATTTCATCAAACACCTAGCAGTGTGCACTGATACGTGTCCAGAACGGACACGAAACGACACGAAATTTTAGGAAACCCTATTCCTACAGTTAGGCTAGGGTTAGGGCAACCTAGAAATGATTTTTACAGAATTTATAATGGATTAGAGAGGATTATACCTATAGGTGTACAAACTCCCAAAAAGCTTCAAAGAGAAGGATTTCTCAACCCACCAAAACTCTTCCAAATTGTTCCTTTCCTGTCAAAATTTATTTCCAACAGCAAGAGCACAATATTTAGAGCCTATAGGAATTTGTTTGAAGGAAAAAGGACTTAATTTGGATTTAATATGAATTTATGAAGATGGAACATTACCTCTTTCTAAAACTTGATGAACCCTAAGAGAGAGGCTAGCCCTAATCCCTAGGAGATTATTTATAGAGGGGGGGGGGGCTGTCATGTGGCTGGCCATAGGGTTTAGATCTAGGGTTTTGGCTAGTTGGTTGAGTCCTAATTAGTTTAAGTCATGATTTGACTTGTGACTTCATAAGCCATTCTTAGGCCAAACTAGCTCCTAATCACCCCAAACCAATTCTAATGAACTTGAAATGAAAAACTTAGGTCACACTAGGGTTTCTTAACCTAACCAAGGTGTCTTGACCTAGGTTAGCCAATAGGACAGTCTCCTAGTCAACATGAGTCAAAGTCAACTATAGGGTCAAAAACAATTCTACCAAAAATTACCAAAAATCACTAAAAATCATATTAATTATATTTAATAATAAAAATTCCAAAATAGTTCCAAAATTTTGAAAATGACCAAAATACCCTCAAGTTAGAAAAGTGGCAGTGACACCGCATAACCTAAAAATATACCTTCATCGGCCTTTTCGTCAAACTTTCCCAAATTGTCTTTTATATTAAGAATAAAACATTTACAACCAAATATTCTAAAATATGAAACTGATGGAATTCTATCAAACCATAACTCAAATGGAGTCTTCTTCGATTTGGGTCGAATTAGAACTCTATTGAGAACAAAACAAGCTGTATTGACAGCTTCAGCCCAGAAATATTTGGGTAGACTAAACTGGTTTAACATTACTCTGGCCATTTCGGATAGAGTTCTGTTCTTACGTTCCACAACTCCATTTTGTTGTGGAGTCCTAGGGCAGGAGAACTCGTGTACAAAACCGTGTGTGTCATAAAATTGCTCAAACTCTGCATTCTCGAATTCGCTACCATGATCGCTTCTAATACGAGTGATCATGTAACCTTTTTCATTCTGTACTTTCTTGCAAAAGGCGACAAATTCTGACAATGCATCATTCTTGTGTGTCAAGAAGTATACCTACGTGTGTCTAGAGAAATCATCTACAATTACAAAAGCATAAAGCTTACCTCCGAGGCTAGCAACTCTACTAGGACCAAATAAGTCCATATGTAGCAATTGTAGAGGTCTAGTAGTACATACTGCGTTTACTGACTTGAATATGGATCTGGTAGCTTTGTTCTTTTTACATTGGCTGCATACCGAATCCTTTTTGAATGTTATGTCCGGTAAACCGCGTACTAGCTTCTTTGTGGATAATCTTGAGATTGTGCCCATATTTGCGTGACCGAGTCTCATGTGCCACAGATGACTCTCATCACTTTTAGCCATTAAGCATCTACCTGAAATGTTAGTTTCTTCTAACAAATAAAAAACATATATGTCGTCTTCCCTGATACCTTCAAAAATAGTACTACCAGTTGAGCTATCAACTATAGTACATTTGTCTTTGCCAAAGTTGATGCCATAACCATGATCAGCTAGATGACTTACGCTGAGTAGATTATGTTTCAACTCGGTAACCAGACAGACATCCTTAATCACAGGATAGGGAGACTTACTAACATCACCGATACCAATAATATACCCTTTCAAGTTATTACCGAAGGAGACATAGCCTTACTTCTTTTTCTTCGACAGTATTGCAAATAGTGTAGCGTCACCGGTCATATGCCGTGAACAACCGCTGTCGAGGATCCATTTGCTTCTAGCATATGAAAGGTGTTCCACCTAGTCCTAAAATATTAGCCTTTGGTATCCAAGCATAAATATTTAAATCAACAAGCTTTCTGATTCTACATGCAGATGAAATATGACCAATGAGGCCACAATAATGACATTGTGTATGTCGAGTGTTGAAAGCTGAGTGGTGTGCATGGTTGGTAGGTTTAGGTTTTCTAGTATAGAAGAAAGCATGCCTATAATCCTGTTTGGGCTTAACCTTTTGGGGTAAAGGTTTGATAGGGTTAGGTCTGACAGTGTTTGGTTTGGGAATGTTCCGATTTTTCGGTAAGTGACACGTGTTAGGGAAGGAAGCAGCAGTCTCAGGCTATTTTCCTAACCTAATTTCCAATCTTTTGGAAGTGTTATACAACTTAGTATATTCAGACGTGAGTGTTTCCATTCTGATTTGTGCACTTTGAAGACTTTTCTTCTCTTTAGAAAGTTCTTCCTTGAGTTGGTCAATAACTTTGTCTTTCTCTTCAGATGACTTGGTAGTCTCGTGTAATAAGAGCTTAATAGAGGAAAGCTCACCAGACCCACTAACATTATTTCTAACCTCAACTAGTAGGTCGGTAAGTCTTTCTATTTCTCCTTTGTACTCTTTGAGTACCTTCTTAGAGGTCTGATATTTGCTACGCAGTTTCCTGTAATCACTTATCAGTTCACTGAAGGCATCTCCTAGTTGCTCAAAGGTGAAGTCATCATATGTATCAACTACAGGTTCAGTAGGTACCTGATCGGATGCCATAAAGCATACGTTTGCAGCGTCTTCTGATTGTTCATCTTCTGAGTCGCTGGCTTCACTTTCATGTCATATGCTGGTGTTGGCATATCTCCGAGATGTTGATCTCTTCAGGTTCCCATTTTTATACCTGTTGCTCTTCTTGCTTGATAATGAGTTTGTAGGACAATCCTTCTTCATATGTCCCTTCTTCTTGCAGCCATAGCAGACAGCATCATCTTGATACCAGTTGTTACTGCTGTTGTTTTCTTTGGTTCTCTTCTCATATCTCATGAATCTTTTGAATTTTCTTGCTAGGAGTGCTTGATCTTCAGCATCAGATTCACTACTGTCTGAGTCACCTTCAGCAGCTTTTCTGTGCTGAGCCTTGAAAGCGATCGTCTTTTCCTTTGGTGCAGGCTCTTCAAAATCTTGTAGCTCCAGTTCATGAGTGAGTAGCTTACCCATGAGTACTTCGAGGGACATAGTTGTGAGGTCGTTCCCTTCAATGATCGCAGTAGCCTTTGGAATCCAGTTCTTGGTAAGTGCGCGCAGGAGTTTGTGAATCTTTTCATGGTTACTGTATTCTTTGCCTGGGGAGGACAAAGGATTTACAATATCCAGGAATCTTTCGAACATCTGAGTAACTGTTTCGTTGGGCTTCATCTTGAACACCTCATACTCTTGAGTAAGTCTGCTGACCTTTGATTCTTTGACTTGAGTCGTGCTTTCATGTGTGACTTCAAGTAGCTTCCACACTTCATTAGCCATTGTGCAGATAGACACCCTGTTAAATTCAGTTCTGTCTAAAGCACAAAATAGAGCATTAATAGCACGTGCGTCAAGACTGGCCTTTTTCTTTTCCTCTTCTCTATATCTGTTATGGGGTTTTTCAACTAGAACTCCATCAACATTTATACGAGGTGGCTTTTGATAGCCATCAATAACAATAGACCATAAATCAAAGTCAAGAGATTTCAAGAAAAAACTCATCCGTGTTTTTCAATAGGTATAGTTGGTACCATCAAACAGTGGAGATCTGTTTGTGGCCTGGCCTTCACTTGTGAATTTCACAGTTGCCATGTGTTGTGCTGTGATCTATATAATAATTAATTAAATGAATAAATAATTGCAATGTTACCTTGCTTTACCTGTAACACCCGCTCTGATACCAATTGTAGGAACGAAATCGTAAAGCATAATACTCTAAGGGGGGTGAATAAAGTTGGCAGCGGAAATATGCTAATTAAAAAATGTTAGCAGCAAGATCACAGAATAATAATCACAACTAAGTAATGTAAAGGCAGAGATAAGAAAGCAAACGCAAAGACAGCGATGTATACTGGTTTCCCTCTGTTGAGGACTAATCCAGTCGGTAGAACTCTTGCTACCAGTTGAATCCACTAATGGCAAAACCGCAACTTTTCTTACGAAGTCCTTGCAACTTCTACAACGCGAGCTTTGATACGAAGAACTCGTCCAACTTCAATTGTGAAGAGGTATTCTTCAATCAAGCCTTCTGATTACAATCTCTCAGAAACTTCTAGACCGCACCGCACTGGCAAATCGACTAGAGGATTGTAATTGGCTTGGGATCTGAAAATTAAAGCTCAAGAAAACTCTTTGGAAGACTGAAAGCTTTAGATAGAGAGAAGATTGAAAGTGAATGAGTGAGTTGAAAAGATCGAAATCCTTCTCTATTTATAGGAATTCCAAAGACAGAATTCTGGCAGAATTCGGGCAGAATTCGGGCAGAACTCGATGAAGAAATCTCGGTCAAATCCGCAACTACAGGAGGACCAAGTTCCAGAGAATTCAAAAATCAAAACGGCTATCAACCGAACTCTGGCCGAACTCTGGCCGAACTCTGGCCGAGTTCTGTCAGGGTTAGGTTAGGTATTTAAAAATAGATTTTGGGGATTTTTGAATACCTTTTTGAAAAACCTTTTTAAAACTTTTGTTAATAAGAATGTTTTTCAAAATAAAGGACATTTTAAAAGACATTTTGAAAACATTTTGGAATAGCCTATTTGCCAGTACGACTCGGTGTACAACGTATTCCTAGACTCAATAAAATGAAAAATATATTGCTCAAAGAAATACAGACTCGAACAGGCAAACATTGCTACGGTCTTGAACTGAGTAGATAGCTGTTCTTGATCATGTCCAAGATTCCGATATATCCTGACTAGCTTCATATATCCAGACAGAGTTTGATCAATTATTAAAATCAGTTAGACCATGACCAATGGGCCAACAATGTCCCCCATTTTGATAATTGACAAACTATGAATGATATAACATTTAAGCTTGAATTAAAATGAAAAAATTATTCATGTCCTGCATTTTCTCAAAAGAATGTTAGATCTTTATTTTTCTCCCCCGTTGTCATTTAGCAAAATAATTACAAAAGAGAAAAACTCCTCTACAATCAATGCATAAATAACAGACAGTGAAGAAAAACAAGAAAATAATCATGATAAATGATAGAAATAGTAAAGAAAATTTAAATGATATCACAGGCATATATTTGTACTCAGGCAGTTTATAATAAACAAAGAATTATTTCACAGGCAGTTATTAAAGCAGAAAAAGATGCTAAGTAAATAAACTGATGTGAATCATAAACTACGAAATCCATAAAGATGAAAAGATGTTCAGAAGACATCAATAAAATCCAGTACAAGTCCTCAAAAGAAATACTGATAATAAAGTCTAAAAGATAGAAAAACTTGGAATGTTGGAGCATTTCCAAGTATACAGTAGATAATATCTAAGTCTCAAAAATCAGATAACATATCACATATCCTCATCATCATCAGCATGACCAGCATGTCCAAAAGGACCAGCTGTAGAGGTACCCGTGCCAGAAGGGTGAGGAGGAGCGCCAGTGTAAAACTCACCAACATAATCTCGAGGAGCACGGTCAGAACGGTACCAATTATATGCGTTACCGGGCTGAAAGTAGACATAAACAGCCTCATCCTCACAGCGGTAACCAGAGAAAGCTGGATCTCTAGGAATGGTGCAGATGCCATGTTGACTGATAGCACATTCTTGAAGACTGAGCCGATACTGGTATCGGAATCCCAGGTTTATGCTTCGGTCGAATGAGAATGTTCTACTTTTTCTGTCTCCGAACTCTCTGGGGTTACCGACGGCGTGAAATAGGCCACCCCCGGTCGAGTTCGATGATAGTAATCCTGCGGCTTTTCTTTAGGTATTGGGAGCCGGAGAGGAAGACGTCGACCCTTGCCGTAGTTCTGCCTTTGTTGCTTTTCAGATCGTAACCCATCTTTTGGATGAGGTACTTTGCCATGTCCGTGTACCGATAGACTTGTATTCTACCGGTATCTGGTTCTTGCTCGAGTGGCAGAAGGTCTTGATGACGCTCGACTTTGTCGAAGATGATGGATTCTTCGTCTCGATTCTGCGGTAGGACTATAAAACAGACTCCATGGGACGGGACTACTCGATTTGTATGATTGACGATCGTTATTTGTGTTTGCAACGACCGTAGAGCGTTATCTAATGTATACATGGCATTCCAATGTGGAAGACTAGAATAATTAAAAGACACTCTATTATTGATGAAATACGAGATTTTATCCCGCGGGATTACATTGTCCAGAGAGGGTGCATCTACATCAGCAGATATGTATTCTCCTAGCTCTTCATCTGTGAGTACTGGAGTTGGTTCAGGAGAGTCCACCGTAGCTTTGACTTTGGGGTCCGAGAGGGCTATGTGAGCCTTCTCCGGCAGCTTGGATGATTGCGGAGGCTTACCTTTGAGACGCACCTTCAGGGGTGCCTTGACTGCGCCTTCGATGATAGGTGCCTTCCCCTGTAGTTTTGTCGCAAGGGGAGCCGATGTTTGAGGCGGCTTTCCCTTGAGCCGTATCTTCAAGGGAGCTTCAGTAGGTGTTCTACCTAGAGAAGTTGGTGCTTTTCCAGGTAGCCTGATGGTCATAGGAGGCAGCATCTGAGACGGTTTCCCTTTGAGTCGAATTTTTAAAGGAGTATCGGGAATCATCTCTAGCTCGATGTCCGGCTCTGCTGCCATTTCTGCTTCATCGTCAGCATCATTGGCTTTTCCTTCATCGGGCGACTTGTACAGGGTAGAATCAGTGAAGTAGGTCTCGACCCCTTGAAAGGGTCAATGTCTACAAACTCTGTCCGGATGATGTTATTGGTGGACACATACTTCATACATTGGTGGAGTGTAGATGGCACCACCATGTACTCATGCAGCCACGGACGACCCAATAGGAGGTTGTAGTTGACGTCAGCGTCCACGACATAGCAAGTCACCTCAGTTCGGAGGCTACCGATATGACACTTCAGCCGTATTTTGCCCAGCGGCTCGCTTTTACTAGCATTGAAGCCGTTGATTATAGTGTTGGAAGACGCCAGAAGGTATATTGGGATCCCCAGTATTGAGAGTAGCGTCTTCAGGATGATGCTGAGGGAAGACCCTGGATCGATCTTAATCCGCTTCACCTTGACGGAACCGACATACCCTGTATAATACAGTGGCCTGTTGTGTCGGTTGTGCTTGAGCAGCATGTCTTGTTGGGTAAAAGTTATGTTGGGGATAGCTTCATCCGCACAATGGCAGTGCGCACATGTGGTCGGGGTATCCTCAGGCTGCTTGACCTGACTGATGAAGGATTCAGCATCCTTCAGGGCTTCACAGAGAGCTTCACGGGTGTCATTGGAGAGACGGAGAAGCTCAAACAAAGACAGACGGGCAGGAGTATCGACAAATTGTGCCAGTATGTCAAAGTTGTGGGGCTTGGCTAGCCCCGAAGCATTCTCCTTTCGCAAAGGCCTGTCAAAACGGGCCTCTATATGCTTCTGTTTATTGGCCGCTGGAGGCTTGGATGGACCTCCTTCTTTGGCAGCAGGGGCACTGCAGGGAGGCACCACCTCAACGGCAGCTTCGTCGGGTTGGACGTTCAGCTGCGAACGGGTTTATACAGGAAGAGCCTCTTCTGCGAAGGAAGAGACCATACGGCAAGACTTGATCTTCCTGTCCTTGGTTTTGGAGGCAGAGCGTACCTCCGATTGAGTAACCTCAGAGACGAGATTGGGGTGAACCCATAAGATCTCTCCCCGATATGTGGGGAGTGGGATAAGTCCACTCACGTTGTCACAAGTAGGTGGTAGATTGACCACCTCCATTGTCGCCTTTGGGATGGGCACGACGCCATCTTGTGTTGTGGTTGGTGGTAAGGTGCCAAATTGGAGCGACACCAGGCTGGCCGAGACCGTTTTTTCTTCGTAGTCGACGGAGATGACATCCGCATTGATCATGCGCTGGATGTAGTTCTTGACGATACAGCAGTCCTTGTTGGATGTTCGACAAACCGATGGTAGTGACAGTACCTCGGATTGTCCACTCTCCCAACCTTGTCAGAACGCTTTAGGTTCGGTAGCTTGATCTTGTCACCCTGCTTCAATATCTCGAAGAGTTGCAGGGTGTCTTCATCGTTGAAAGAATAAACCTCCTTTGGCCTTGCTGCAAGTGGAGGCTTCTGAGTAGGTGCTGGTGCACCTTTGGAGGCATTGATAGTCAACGCCTGCTTCCCCTTCGTCTCTCGTCCAGGGTTGTAGGCTGCAGACCGTTTTCCCTTGTCCTCAAAGGCAGGGAAACTGACTCCCAGAAGACGAGCATTGGACGCTTTCTTCTCTGCTGCTTCGGCCTCGATGATCAATAAACTCCAGTCGGAAGGAGGAGTGGAGTTGAGCCAGAGTTTAATTGCAGGCAGCATGTTCATGCTGCAGGAGGAGAGGAGTGCATGTTCTGGCATACCCGGGGGCAGTCTGAAGCAGGCTTGTCGGAATCGTTCGATGAATGCTCGAACTGTTTCCTTCTTCTTCCGACGTATCTCTATGAGGGACGCCATTGTCATGTCCTTCCCTCCGCCGTAGAAACGATCGAGGAAGAGACGCGTCAAGTCGTCAAAGGAAGATATGCAGTTGTCAGGGAGACTGCAGTACCAGTCGTAAGCCACTCCTTTCAGTGCCCCGACAAATATGCTGGTGAGTAGTGTGTCCTCCTTCGGAAGATGTCCCGTTTGAGACTGGAAGTACGTCAGATAGCGACACGGAGAGTCCTTTCCATCGTATGGCATCAATGTTTGTAGTTTATACATAGGAGGATAAACCACTTTATTCTATTCGAGGGGATATGGTTGGGGGATCCCCATCTTTTGGCGCTCCTTTTGTCTATTCTTGGACTCAAAGCGCTCGCGCAAGTCCCTGATCATTTTGACCACATCTTCCATGGAGCTGGGAGTCGGGAAAGGTGGTACCACCTGGAGTTGAGCATTTGAAGGCTCCGACGTTCGTGGTGCTTGCGGCGATCTGTATCCAAGGATACCCGTTGAAGGGGTACACTTGATTCTCTATTGGCCCCTGGGTCAGGACCAGTAGAGGGTGTCCTGGCCAAAGCTGACCGTATCTCGAACACCACTTGAGTCAGTGTTTGCATGGAGGCAGAGAGGATTTTGAGTCCTCCCTCCAAGGTATCCATGTGCTGGACAAAGTCTGCTGGCGGCGCATCTGGCTCGATATCACCCCCAGTCATGTATACTGTCATGACACGGCTGGAGTCGGATGGATCAGTTGAAGCTTCGTTTTCGACCTTGCTCTCTTGTAGAAGAAAAACTTCCCCCGGAGCCTCGTCTTGGCTATCCCCAGCTACGTTCTGGAGGACACCCTCGTCTTCGGGAGAAGTATCCACAAGGGCCTGATTACCCCCAGTTCTGTCTTGGAGGATTTCTTCGTCTTCGAGGCGCAGATTCACAGGGGCTAGACTACCCCCAGCTGTGCTCGGGAGGCTGATTTCGTCCCTAGGATGAAGATCCATCCCAGCTGTGCTCTGGAGGATATTTTCGTCTTCAGAAGGAGGATCAACAAGGGCTTGACTACCCCCAGCTTCCTCTAAGATCTTCTTTTTCTCCCGAGTGCCTTCAAACACTCCGGAGGACGGGACGGTTGTCTTGATTTTCCTCGGCGGGCTCTTGGACGAGGACGAGGAATTGACAGTCATCTTTCGGATTGACGAGGAGTTAGAGATTACGTTGCATGAAGCAACCTTTAGTTCTGGCTCCTTTTTTATTGACACCTTCTTGCTGAGGCGACGTCGGAGGGGTATTGATGATTACAGCTGCTGGAACCCCGACTGTCTTAGTGGAACTGTTGCCTTGCAACAGCAGTTGATGGTAACTACAGAACAGGTGTGCCCTGTGAGGGGCGTATTGTGCTTGTCAATCGACTCTCCTGATCGGCATTTGTGAGTGATCATGTTACGTGGATCGTTGGAGGAGAGTGCCACCTTCGCACCCCCATCAGGCGCATGGCAAGGCCAATCGCCGGGGTGGTCAAGTGAATGCTACGCCCCATGATCCAACACCAAATAGGCGCTCAGATCAGTAGTAGGGGAACAACATTTACAGTGACTTGAACGAACCTCAAACGCACAACCAGTAGAGGCACGGGAGTTCAAGACCACAGGGTTTGCCTTGCTCGACTTGGTTGCGAACGCAACAGATGCGCCCAAGTGAGACAAGGACTTTGAAGGTGGACTCATTTTCGGTGCAGAAGCACCCGAGTCGACCTTATACAGCTTACCATCAGTAGCGCGCATGATTATGAGCACATGCATCTGGTTTGCTGCCGGCATAGCACGTTTGAGGTGCATGGCCCGTGCTGTCTTGGACTTCTTCGTACCAGCCCGCTGGGGTGCATAATACTCAGAGTCCAAATTCTCCTTGCCACTACAGCGAGTGAGTCTGTCAAAGACAGAGACCTTCTGTGGCACATCAGAGGTGATGCGCAGGGCATTAGCTGCGCCCCTGCTCCGTCGACGCATCTTCCTCGCCTGAGAGGGAGATGGCTGGAGAATGTGGTCAGCCGTACGTTTCCTCGAGAGATGCGCTGCCCCGATGGGCACATCTTGGTCGCTGAAGACGTCAGTAGGAAGGGAAGGCTGTATTGGAGCATCCCCTTCGGTGGTGGTGCCAGAAGCGTCGACCTTGCGCACCCATACTTGGCGAGTCTTCTTCGGCTTCGGCAGCCGCTTCGAAGGACTCGCACGGCCTTCAGAGATGAACTCCTCATACGCCTGTTGATTGAGGCGTACGACTAGCGTCTTGTGGGAGGAGCCCACCTTCACATCGTCGGATTGTGATACAGCTTTCTCGGTGGAGGAGAAAGACGTCTCCAGCAGAGGCGCCAGCTTGTTTGCCATTAAAATCTTTTGATTGCAAATTTCAATACAAATAGAACAGTGTTACAATGTAGGACTTAGATGTGGTCCTAGGAGAACACTTTTGTTTATCTGGGTCCTTTGTGCCGATGGAGCGAATGGTAATGCGTTGACTCCGTTGACGATCTGACGACGGTTTTCGGTTCTCTGAAGGTCTGAGTTGCTCTAGGTGCTGGAGCTTACGGAGAGGAAGAAGACGTTGAGTGTCTCTTCCGATCTCTGGGCGTAAACTCTGATGCTTTGGTTGACTGTGTGTCTTGATCTCTGACAGTCTCTGTGTATCTCTCTGTGTGAGAGGGAATGATCCTTCTATTTATAAGCAGCAGATTGGCTGCTCATGCGCGCATATGTAGGATGCGCCTGTACGTGGGGACGCCACGTGGTTGAAGCTGCGGGAGGTGCATAGATGATGCGCCATCATTTGTGGGTTGAATCCTTCATGCTACTTTTATGGACTGACACGTAGCAGGGGAGAGGATCTTTCTGTTGCTGAGATCTTGGGTGATTAGCACCCCTTTATAGGCTGAATCGAGTCAAAGGACACATGGCGCATGCCCGTTGCTCAAAGATCTCGGATTTGGGAGTGATCTGATAGGATACGCCTGGGATTGGGCGCATGAGAAGACTTTGGCTTGTAACCTTTAGGAGTCACGAACCAGTCTGGACGCATGGCTTTTGAGGCACATGCGGGGCTTCAGTAGTGACTTGACCTCTGTCTTTAGGGATCAGAGAAAAGTCTGAGGTGCATGGCTTTTGAGGCGCATATAGAGATTTGGGTGCATGGCTGCGGGGGCGCATACAAAATGGTTGGGCGGCCACGTGGCTTGTAATCGTCGGAGGAAAGTAATGATGATGCTGATGTCAGCGACGCTTCGTCTTCTAAAAAAGCTGCTAATTGTCTAGTCCTCGGGGGACGTACTACCAACTCTATCACTCGATCATTCATTGCTTGATGGGTGACGAGCCGGAATGGGCGCATGGGTCCATATTGATTAGGACGCATGGATCTGTGCTTTGCTGGGCGCATCCTTATGGGACGCTTGGTGCTGATGGGCGTATCTATTGCATGGCGCATCTTCATTGGTCCGTCTGTTGAGTTCAAGTTCATTGCAGTGACTTCGAAAAGGTTGCCACTTGGCGCATGGGTTTGATTTGTCCTGGCCTATGAATAGCAACAGTTTGAGAGAGTTTTGTTGTCTCTCCCTTGACTTCTCGACGAAGATGGATTCGACTGATCCTCCTCCTTGGTAAGACGTTGTACTGTGGATGATGGTTCTCCTTGTTTGAAGAAGCTTTGACGGTGAACTCCTTCAGAAGACTGAGATTCGCCGAGTTGGAATAGACATAGCAGTTTATGTTCGAACCACTTGTTGGTACGACATCGAGTGCCAAGTTGAGTGCATGGTTTGGGTTTGATGATGGAAGAGTCCCAGGCGGGCAGATGCGCCTGTGCGTTGACGAGGAAGTGATTCACTCTGACAAGGCAGAGTGATGCGCTGGGAGACAGGCACAGCATGTTGCAACTGCTGGAACACAGACTGCCTTGGTGGTGGAGCCACTGTCTTGTGGCAGCAGCAGTTGATGGCGACCATAGCACAAGTGTGCCCTTTGAGGGGCACATTATGCTTGTCGGTCGGCTCTCCTGATCGGCGTTTGTGAATAATCATATTACGCAAATCGTTAGAGGAGAGTGCCACCTTCACACCTCCATCAGGCGCATGGCAAGGCCAAGCGCCGGGGTGGTCAAGTGAGAGTACCACCTTTATACCCCCATCAGGCGCATGGCAAGGCCAAGCGCCGGGGTGGTCAAGTGAATGCTGCATCCCCTGATCCAACGCCAAACATGCACTCAAATCAGTAATAGGGGTACAACATTTAAAGTGACTTGAACGAGCCTCAGACGCACAACCAATGGAGGCACGGGAGTTTAAGACCACAGAGTTTGCCCTGCTCGACTTGGTTACGAATGCAGCAGATGCGCCTAAGTGAGACAAGGACTTTTAAGGTCGGCTCGTTTCTGGCACAGAAGCACCCGAGTCAACCTTGTACAGCTTACCATCAGCAGCGCGCATGATTGTGAGCGCATGCTTCTGGTTTACTATTGGCATAGCACGTTTGAGGTGCATGGCCCGTGCCGTCTTGGAGTTCTTAGTACTAGCCCGCGAAGGCACATAGTACTCAGAATCCAACTTTTTCTCGCCTTGACAGCGAGTGAAGAACTCGCAGCCAACCCAGAAGAAGAGAAAAACTACTGTAACTTTTTGTGGCTTGAACGGGCTCCTTGGATAACGGGCTCCCTTTTCTTTATTTATTTTGGTACCCTTTTCAAAGGAGGCAAGAGGGCTCTATATATAGAGTGGAATAAGACCTCTCTTCTTCTCCTTTCCGATGTGGGATTAAAAGTAATATCCCTTCGTTTTCATGCTTCTACACGACCTATAGCAGATTCTTTGATCTTGATATCGAGTGATTGATTTGACTTATGACATACTATAGATTGGGAGTATCTTGCATTGTACTACGATTTATAGGAGTCTACTTGACCTTGTATTCCTTTAGGAGAGGAGATCGATACTAAAATTGGCTATTCTCGACTGGGAGTATCTTACATTGTCCTACATTCGAAACCTACTATAGATTGGGAGTATCTTACATTGTACTACAAGCTATATGGGTTAATCATTTGATTGATAGCCAAGTCTAGTATTACATTTTCATATTGCTTGTCGTGTCTTAGATGTCCTTCTTGCATCGTCTTTATCTTCCATTCACATTATTTACTGTTATATTAGTAGGCATATTTTTATGTATCTTGCTAGTCCTCTGAGGACTTGATGATCTCTTCAGGTAGTTGATTGCATGAAGTTAGTTAGCTGAGCATGTGGTAGTCGATTACATCTGCATGATTCATGTATTTTACTAGTGATATTGCTTTATTATCTTCTCGTGCTCTTATGATATATCCTGCTTGTTAGCCTAGTTTCATAGACTCGTGTTATTCTTGGAGTCTAATTGGGCAATATGCTAGTGGGCTGCAGACTACGACCCATAGTATTCATTCACGATTTATATTCATATTGTGGATTAAGATATAGTTTTGCTTTGCCATGATTAGGCACATTACCATAGCCAGACAGCGTTTACGTATTCGAGTTGGGTTGGAGTCCGCTTGATAGTAGCTGGCTTGCTCACGAGCTCGCGTCCGAACAGCGGATGCGGATCGTGACAGTGCATAACCATACTCCCCCATAAACGACTCAAACTTTCTATACCACTGCCTCAGAGCTTGCTTCAGACCATATAAGCTCTTCATCAACCGACAAACAAAGTATGACTTATCCTTCTCACAGAATCTCTCCGGCTGATCTATGTACATCTCCTCCTCAAGATCACCATGGAGGAATGTCGTCTTCACGTTCATCTGTTCGACCTCTAAGTCAAAATTGGCTGGCAATGCTAGTACCACCCGAATAGATGACTGTTTGACGACTAGTGAAAAGATATCATCATAATCTACGTCCTTCCGCTGACCGTGGCCTTTAACTACCAGTCTTGCTTTGTATCGAGGGCGAGTAGCATCATCTGTCTGTTTCACTCTGAACACCCATCGATTTTTTAAAGCCTTCTTGTCCTTTGGTAGTCGTACCAGATCATAAGTGGAGTTGGCCTGTAAGGAACTCATCTCCTCCTATATAGCCTCCATCCACTTCTGCCTATGTTCTTCGTCTATAGCCTCTATGAAACTTTCAGGCTCTCTCCCGTTAGTCAGCAGCACTTACTCACCCGGTGAGTATCTCGTAGATGGTCGACGCTCTCTATCGCTCCTCCTCAACAGAACCACTGGTGCTGGTTGTATATCAACATCCTCCTCCCCTCCAGGAATTACCTTTCCGACATGCTCATTCTACTGAGTGTTACCTTGACCACCATCAGTAGGCTGATGATCAAGGTTGGGAGCAGCTCTATGTACTGGCTCTCCCATAACTGGATCATCTGCATTGTCCTCTAAAAACTGCTCGAAGCGAAATGACTCTAACTCAGGCAATTTCTCAACCTCAGAAGGCATCTCGGAATCCTGAGTGTTGGTCATGGTCTGATCCTCGACGAATACCACGTCCCTTCTTCTGTATAGATTTCTTCCCATGGGGTCGTATATAGAGTCTATAGCCAACCTCATCCCGATCGTAGCCGACAAAGATGCATCGCCTCGTCTTCGGCTCAAGTTTGGATCTCTCGTCCTTTGGTACATAGACGAAGGCCTTACAACCAAACACTCGTAGGTGATTGTATGACGGCTCTTTGTCATACCATACTTTATCAGGCACATCACCCTACAGAGGAGCACTAGGAGATAAATTAATAATATAAGCATATGTGTAAAGCCTCACCCTAATAACTGCCCGGCAAGTTTGCTCCTGATAGCAAATATCGTACCCTCTCCATCAGTGTCCTGTTCATGTGCTCCGCTACACCATTGATCTGTGACATCTTTGGTGGAGTCTTCTAGTATCATATCCTTTGCTCTCTATAATAAGCATCAAAGGGGCTAATGTACTCGCCGCCATTGTCGGACTGAACACATAGTAGCTTCTTGCCTGTCTCCCTCTCAACAGAGGCGTAAAACTCTTTGAAAGTGGGCAGCACCTGATCCTTAGTCTTTAAGGCATAGAATCAAACCTTTCTGGAATAATCATCAATAAACGTCACAAAATAAGAAGCACCACCAATGGATTTTACCTCCATAGGATCGCAGACATCCGAGTGAAACAACTCGAGCAATGTCGGCTTTCTCGAACTTGGGTGACTTTGAAAAGACACCCTATTTTTCTTTTCTACCAAACAATGCATGCATCTCTCTAATTTTGTAGACTTTACCCTAGAATCACCTTCCTGTTCAGCAAGTAGCTTATCCCCTTCTCGCTGATATGGCCGAGCCGCCTGTGTCACAACTCGGTAGACACATCACTGACTGCGTTCACCTCATGTGCCCCATGTGCGCTCCCCTTCATATAGTAGAGTTTGGACTTCTTGCTTCCTCTAGCAATCACCATCGAACCTCTGGAAAGCTTCTACTGATCGTTCTCGAAGAGATTGAAGAAACTCTCATCATCTAACCTTCCAACCGACACCAGGTTGAAACAAATATCAAGAATGTGACGGACATCTTTGAGAACAAGAACTGCACCAGTCTTTGTCCTCAAATGCACATCTCCAATGACAACCACTTTCGACACATCTCCATTGTCCATCTTCAACACTCCACAGTCTCCTGTCGTATAAGTGGCAAATAACCATGTTGTGAGATACATGCGCTGAAGCACCAGAGTCCATCAGCCAATAATTATTATCACAGGCAAGGTTCATGACAACCTCATCACCTATGATGATCACATCGCCTCCTTGTGCCGAGGCCGTCGCTGTATTGTTCTCATTTTGCTTCCTCTTGTCGCCCTTCTTCTCTCTTCTAAGTGAAACAGTTTTGCTTGATGTGATTCTTGCCACAGTGGTAACACTTTGAGTCCTCTTATCGACCGTTGGACTTACTCCTGCTCTTGTCTCTGCCACCACTTGGACCTCTGCTTTTACCCCTTCCGTAGCTCCCTGAAACTAGCGCCTCTGAGTGGTGGAATATGGATGAAGTACCCTGAGAACGTCTCTGCATCTCTTCATTTAGCACCCCACTCTTGGAAAACTCCAGACTGACTACGCCTTTCGGAGCAGAAGTGATCATAGATACGCATACGGTCTCCCATGAGTCTGACAATGTACATAGCAACCAAAGTTTCTGAACCTCGTCATCGAACTTGACTCCCATTGAGGATAGCTAGTCCACTATGCCCTGGAACTCACTCAAGTGATCCGTAATAGATGAACCATCTTTGTACCGCAGACCCATCATCATCCAGATGAGGAATAGTTTGTTTACCCTGGTCTTTTTTGCGTACAAATATTCTACTACAGCGTCTTTACATGCTCAATATTGGCAATATGGTTGTACACGTTCTTATCAACGAACTGCCGCATGTACCCACACACCTGTATATGCTCGAAATTTTAGTTCTCACCGGATTTGTCACTGGACTTCTCGGAAGCAAATACTGGAAGATACAGCTTCTTGACGAACAACAAATCCTTCATCTTGCTCCGCCAATAATGATAGTTTGTACAGTTCAGGTTTACCATGTGCACCAGCTTCACGTCCATCTCTACTTTCTGATTTTACTGTCAACTTTTGACACCTCTCTGAAACCAAAGCTCTGATACCACTATGTTGGAAATGAAGCACGAAAACCGTTATCCTAAACCAGAAAGTCCTACGAAGGAATCGAACAAAAGCACACAAACCAAAAATGCCAACACAAATCGCAGACACAATAATTTTTGACGTGAAAAACCCTTCCGGGAAAAATTGTGGGACAATCGGAGTCCAACCCGAAAGAACCTCTATTAATGGAATAAAGAGAATACACCCTCTACAAGCTCCTCCCGATCCAACACGGATCACCATAACTCACTTGAAAGAAGAAAAGTTAATTGCGGACTTCGAAGAACAAGAGATGTCAAAAAATTATTCAAAGCGATCTCTCCTTCACAATAGTCCTCAATCCTCTCTCTCTCAATCTCTCTCTCTCTCCCTCTCTTAAATATTGTAAAATATTCTTATTTTTTGAGATATTTTTCAACTAACATGCATCACCCTTTTATAAGCCCTTGGTAATCATTACATGGAAGGTCAATACATATGAAAAGTTCCAAATATGCATTAATCATATATTTAATAAAAATCTAACCATAATTGGCTTGCCATAATTGGAAGTCCCCAGTTATATGGAAAGTCAATATATGAAAGATCTAATCATAAATATATGATCAAAGTAAATATGAAAATCTAATCATATATTTTCTTACCATATATGTTCCAAAATAGAATCGATGTACTCCCTGAGCTTCTCCGACACACGGATGGAGCTCGTAACACTCTGGGGTATTCTCCACATAGCTTGGGAACCCCACTCACTCCAACACATGATCATGGACAACTTATACACAAGGTTATGTCTCACGACCCGCTCCCAAATAATCGGACACGAGTCGGACACGCCCAGTTTTCGTCGATGGACACGATGAAGTAAGATGTACAATACTAAAAAAACTCCAAGTCATAATGTAATGTAAACAATCACAGAATCTATAAACGCCCCAGAAAGATCACCAATATCCATCAATCAAATTATACAATGTTATCCGAAGACAAATCCGATAAAATAAAATACAATAATTAAATCAAAATACAAGTACAATAACCAGAAAAACAAAATAAAATAAATCCTGTAATATCCAATGATACCATCATGCTCTATGTGGCCTCAAGCTCACCTGCAACGTATCTTGTCAGAAAAAGAACAAAGTACAAGCCCGACAAAAACAATATACAATGTAATCTGAACTACAGAATACAAGGTAAAATTAGAGTACAAGAACTGAAAATGAAACTATGGTACCATAAATGAAATGCAAACTGAAGATAATGGACACGACAATCAATATGCGAAGACAACGAACACAGTAATCAATGAACAATACGATGAACACGACAATCAATACAAGTGTGACATTTGTGAAATATTAACCTAATGTGTGACCTGCTAAGGACTACAATCCACAATCAATCAATTTATAATCAATTCTACAAGATCCGGCTTAATCGTACGTGAGGTGTACGATTAGGCTATCCACAATACCTAGGTTGGGTGTGGTCACACAAAAGATTATATTTCCCCCAATCCCCGTAATAAACAATGACTCACAATACAATGACGAATAAGGACGATGCAATCGTGTGTATCACGTGTCCAATATGAGAACATGGCACATAAATGTAAGATAGAAAGACAAAGTAAAATGTTGAGTCGGTGTACTTGCCTCGCTTTGGAAGCACGGGAGTAGTACTGCATGGATGTAAATGATCACCTGGTATTTAGTACAAGTTGTCAGGTTTACAAATATTAACTAAATTATTTCTATCTATATCCATTTACTAACTAGCTACTATTTTAAAAAATGCATATAATATAGTTTGGTCAAGATAAGTATTTTTGATAATACTTATAAATGTTTTTAGAAAATAATGGAAACATTTTGCTAGTAAAATATTTATAACTATATAAACTTTTAAAAATATTTTTGATATACTAGGATAATTTAGCAAGAAAAATACTAGAACATTTATTATTTAAGGAAAATATATTTATAATTCACTTAGAAACTAAGTTTTCTAGTCAAATATTTGGACTAAATATCCCAAGATTATAGATAAGCATAAAATACTAGAATAATTCTTCTAGGTTGACAAAGCAAATTGAAAAATAGATTTTTACAATATATATAATGATTGCAACATTTACTAAGGAAAATATAAATGATTATAATTGATACTACTTAACAGTGTTAATATTAACCAAATTTAGCCCAAACTCTATTTGCACACTACAAGAAAAATGACGATTCTTGACGGTTTATAAGTTGACGGTCATTGGAAACCGTCAACAATAGGGTTTATCTTGACGGTTTTAGGCTTACGTCAAGAGATGGCCTTTTTTTGTTACTTTAGCTCATTTATAGCATGTATGTTGACGGTTTCGAAGGATCCGTCAAGAAAGAGCATCTTTTATATTGACGTTTTATTGATAACCGTCAAGTAATGCATGTACGAAAAAATTGCCGCTATTTTTTTGCTGCCATTATTGTAATTATTTTAAATTTTTATATCTATTAACGGTTATGATTCTTTTTTTATTAGAGAGCACAACAACTTTTTTCCCGATCTCTCGTAAACTCTCCCTACTCAATAACTCTCTGCTCTTCCTTCCCCTCTCTCTCTCTGCTCTCCCTTCCTCTCTTCCTTCTCTCATTCGCAGTAGATGGAGAAGGAAAGCCCATCTTCATCCTCTTCCTCCTCTTCTTTCTCTTCCTCCTCATTTCTCTCTCATATAACCCTAATCCCTAAATCCATCCGATGTTATCCCCAAACCCGAACCCAATATCAAAGTCTTTCCTCGAGGACTCTGTCGATGGTGGCGGCAACCGTACGGAAGAGGTCGTCCGACTGTGGCGAGCACTTTCCCGAATACATAGACAACTGTTCATCCCCTTCGGTGAGTTTCTTTCTTTGATCCGATCGACTTCGTAAAGAGCTGGTAATCTCCTCTTCCCCTTTAATTAATTTTTAACTAATTTTAAGTGATCTAACTAGATCAAAGTCTTTGCCAAAGGTGGATTTTTGAACTAACTGATGGAATTGGAGTTTAAACATTATTTCTTCCCCTCAGTGGAGCAACCTACGTGCTGTGATGAGAACCCACTCCTTCCCGCGAGGGTGCTCGACGCGAGCCAGGGCCTCCGTCGGCAGAAGGTTCGGGAGCTGGTCTCGCACGTGAGGGGGCGGACGGTCTGGGCACATGAGGGAGCAGACGGTCCAGGAGCTGGTCTCGCAACCTACACGAGGGTGCTCGACGCGAGCCAGGGCCTCCTATGTCTACTAAGCTTTTGCCTAACCATGTAGGACTTATATATAAAGATTTTAAGTTTGTCAGATGGACAAATGAAGGAAATTGCATAACACAGTTTTTTTTGTGGTTGGAAATTGCAGAACACAAAGGAGGCTATCAGGCTCGCCAATGAAATTGGGTTTCCTATGATGATCAAGGTATATTATTAAACCTCCCTTGCACCCATGTTGCTAGGCATTAATTTGTGCAAGTATAAAACAAGAGCAAAGGAAAGGTTAAAGAATGTAGAAAACAATTACATATGAGAATCTAATAGTATCAACATTGTCGTCATAATTAACTTGCATGGCTGTTAGTTATTCACACTTGCTCATAAATATGTTGGAGACAGATCTTGATAGTGGACGGAATAATTGATTCATATTAATTTGATGGAAACTAATTTTACTTGTTAGTTTAATTACAATAGCTTGACTGATTTTGAAAAAGTTCTGAAGTTCCTTTGTTTGGTAGAAAAATATATATAAAGTTTGGAATATAATGTTCTCTTGTAAAAAGAAGATAAATTTATGAAGGGATGAGTTAGACCCTTAAACTTTTAAGTTATCCAAGTTTTTTGGCCAAGCATTAAGAAAAAAATAAAGAAACTTCAAGAACTTTATTGTAAACTCTGATTGGTTCCCAAAAATAAAGAAATATATAATGTCTAGGTCTTTGCCGCTCCAATTAATCCCAAAAATGTATATAGTACTTTATCAATATTACGCCATCCCAAAGCATGTAAAGTTCAGTTACATAGTAAGGTCTGATTGGTTGAGTTGTCTCAAAACAAGACAAATCCATAATACTTTTTCTGCCAATTATTTGATTTTTGGATGCTTCATTATCTGAAAGTGCAACATAAGGTTCTCTATTCATGATTCCTATGTTTGTATATGCCAGATAGGGTACCTCGTAGATGAAATTAATGACAAGAGTAACAAAAAATTTGCACTTGGGGGCAAGAAACAATAGAAGACCTTCCTTTACAGGAAAATGGGTATGTGTGAGCAACTTGTGTTATCCTCTCGATGGGTTATAATGTCAGTTCATCTTTTCCATATATGTATTGTGCCTATAGGTTTAATATTTTAATTTAGTTAAGCCACTACCTTACATTTCTTTTATTTTCCATAACTAGTTTAATTTAGTTAATTTAGTATATATATTGTACCCATAATGTTTTTTCGGATGACTTTAACTTAGATTGTGTTATAATTTGTTTTTCATCCAAATATCTTTTAAAAATGCTTTCAACTTGATGTTTTAGAACCTTATGCAACATGTCAAAACTCAAAACCAAAATGAATGTGCACTTGTGTGGGCGTAGCACCATTGCAGGCTCTATCCCACCCCCAGTGTATTTCATCCTTTCCCTGCCCTCATCAAAGTCTCAATGACAGTGCACAGAAGACTACCTTACAAAACCTAAAAATCTCTTTAGGATAAAAAGGATTTTAAGTTCCCTATCTATGAGTATGAGATAAATCTCAACCTTGTTTGTGAATAGTATGTGTCAATGTCTGCATATTTGTAGTATCAAATGTCTGATACTAGAACAGACCTATGACTGAACCCCCATTCCTTGCTTGCCTACTTACATCTCCAAGTTCTGGTACCAAAACCCAAACCCCTATGGTCTCTTGCTTACCTTAACTGACTGGTATAAAAAAGTTCAATCAGAAAAGAAAGGAAGTAAGAGGAAATCAAGATCCACATATCTGCCCGACCCAGGGAAGAGTTTCCTTCAAACAACAGGCTCTTTAGAGGGTTGTATTCGAGTGGTCATGTCCATCTGGACATGAATATTACTTGAATTCCTGATACCAAGTTGTCCAGTCCTATATTCTACTATAATCTAAACTTCCTTTTCCAACTGAACTAGTTACTTTCTATGACTGATACACTATCCCTAACACCTAACAGAACACATGTTAACATCTATTTGCCTGTAGCTCATTAGTAGGATACCCACATCAGTTATAACAATGCATTTGTGTAAGGCACAGACATGTATTAGTAGGATACATACATCAATGATTACAAACCACAATATTCAAGACTGGACTTTGCCTCCATTTAATCATGTCCAACAGGTAGTTCTCTCTTATTTCCTGACCACACTAAAACTGAACATCTAACCTTCTTTAACTCCTAAATATGGCAGTATACACATATATGCTATATGGTAATATGAACTAAGTTATATTTATATGCAATATATACAGAGTAAACTACAAATCTTAGTTGAAGATGAGTATATAACACAGTTATATACTAAAAATCCAATTAGACACACACACACTCAAACACTATAACACACCCACATATTAATAGACACTCTCATAGGAACACGACGCCTAGGATTTCCTAACACACATAGGCCTACCTCCTAACTGGTTGCCTATCAATCCATCTATTTATATGCCTATCTATTTAACTTTTTTAAAATCCCATTCCACTGTTTTGATAATAAGCCCTTGCAAACTCGGTCCAACTTCCCTCAAACTCCCTACGATACCATCTACTACCCACTACTGCTCCTAGCAGTCAATGAGACTGCTACAAGCTCCCCTTCAATCAAATTCCTTAACCTATCACATGAGTCTTCCCTCAACTGAGTCTTAAACTGAGATCGAAATCTCAGTTCAGTCCTATAACTGAAGTCCAACATCCTTAGTTCACCCTCCTATGACATTCATTCACACATACTAGGTGATATAAATGCAGTAGCCTTTGAAAAGTTACTTCTTATATATTTGTATTTGGTAAGCATAATTGGAAGAAATCTCTTTGATGCGCAGACAGATCCTTTTCTTGGGTTAGATGACGTCGTTCAATTCATACAAGTTCTTGGCCATTGTTATTTTTTTAGTCAAAATATTTCTATATCATTTGTAGCACTCTACCTTTTCTTTCATTATGTCTCAATGAGCAATACGTTTGATCTTTATGGTAGGCTTTTTGTTATTGTGTTTGGATTTATAAGAGATACCATACTCATGTACTCATGCAACTAACGCATGTGATCTAATTATAGTGTTTCAATTATGCAGCAACCTTGTGTGCATTTTGAAATATCCATATCATCTATAGTCCCTGACTTCAAATATTTTTCTGGGTGTTAATTACAAAGGAAGCATATTCGTCGTTGTCATCAAGAGGCTCAATAGGATTGCCACCAAAAGGTAATAGCAATAATGTTTTAGTTGCTGGAGAATTGTATTATTCTTTTCTTATTTTCTTTAGGATATTGTTTTCTTATTTTTTTTGTTGGTCAACAAGCTCATATTAACTTGTTATGTTGTGCTTTTGTTCTCTCAAGAACTACATGGAAATGAAGGTGCTGTGAATATGGGAGGGATGTGCTCCGACCGAGTTTGCTACTTATTTTCGTTTTATTTGTATAATTTTAAGTATTGAATGTTTAAGATGTTTGGAAACTATATACATTGGTTGGATATGTTTGTGGTTAGACAAGCGTTGGATGGTCGGAAGTTTGTGGTGTATGGACAATATACAGTTTGTTAATATAAAAATTGGGTTTTATAGTTATTTGATGTATTAAATCTTCTGGATTATTGATATTATGTATGTGTTTGATCCATAATATAGATTTATAAATAGAATTTTGGCTTTAGCTTCTCTTGACGGTTATAAAATGTCATCAATTAACTCAATCCTGCAATAGAAGGGCTTTTATTGACGGCTAATAGCCGTCGTCTAGGCCGGAGTCAAGAAAAGTTTTCACCAATATTGACGGTTTCTAAAAACTGCTATCTTGACGGCTAAAATCAGTCAAGAAAACTACTTAATATGAAGGCCAAATACCGTCAAGAAAAGCCCTGTCAGCGACCATCAAGAAAAGGGGGGGTCTTTTCTTAACTCCGGCCTAGTTGACGGATCTGCAACCGTCAAGATACCCATTTCTTGACGGGAAATCACCATCAAGAAAAGCCCCTATTCTTGTAATGGCAAATTAACAAGTACTCCTCAAGCCCAACTCTAACACAATGTCTCTAATTCAAAACTAAACACACCAGGCTCAGCCCAATAACCCAGTCCACACTGTTACTGCTGCTAATTCTTATTTCTATTTATTTCTCAGCTCAGCCCAAGAACTCAAACCCAGCCCAATCACCCAGTCCACACTGTTACTGTCCACTATATTTTTCTTTTTTTTAGCTCAATTCCTTGGGCCCAATACCCGGCCCAATCCTCTAATCTATATAACCCTTTCTTACCATTCTCTCTTTTCTTCTCATATTCACATTCAGCCGCACAACCCCATCCCCCTTCTTCTTCCTTTCGCCTACGAATAGGAAACCTTAACCCTAGAAATTTCTACCATGACTGCAGCCTTCGTCTCCAACCGAAACCCTAACTCCCAATACTTCACCCCCATGGCCTCAGCCCACAAAACCTTAGGTCTCTCTTCTCTATCTTCCCCAAACCGACATTAAAAACCCTACAAGAAGAAACATGGCGAGAAGCTATAAAGATAGAGGGGATCGAGAGGATGCTCACCCAGGCGACGTCCGCGGAGGAGATCCGACCACGACAGATCTGGTGATGGCTTCGAGATCCGGTCGGCCACGGGGCTTCTCGGTGGAGCTCGAGAACCTCAGATCCGGACCAGATCTGAAGGAGGCGGCGGCGAGGCTTCGTCGGTGAGGCTCTGACGAAGTCAGTGGCTCCTCGGCTTGTCACATGAAGCGATGGCTTGATCTCCAAGGCGGCTCTGAAGAAAACGGTGGCTCGACGCACGAGGAAGCAGTGGATCCTCGATATCCGAAGGCTGGCTCTCCGGCGATGTGGAGGTCCTGGGGAACTACCAAAATAAGTCAAATTATTGACGAAACTAGCGACGTTTTTGGAAAACGTCGCTAAAGTAAAGGACTTTAGCGACGCATAAATAAAACATCGCAGGACGTCACTGTTAGCGACGATTGGCGACGTCTTGCTACATTTTTTTAGTAGAAAAAATGACGTTGCCGATAAGTCGGTAAACGTCGCTAATCATCGATGTTGACCGACGTTTATTCCTTGTGTCGTTATATTTTTTTGATATAGCGACGTCTTTATTAGACGTCGCTGATGAATTTCATTTAGGTCAGCCAGCCGATCGAAATTTCATTCTTAAAATTTTGCTTTCCCCCCAAACCGTTCCCTCTCCCCAACCCGACCCCCTACACCCTCCTCCGGTGACCGTCGCTCCCCGACCCCCTCCTCCGGTGGCCCCCGACCCCCTCCTCCGTTGACCACCGACCCCCGACCCCCTACCCCCTCCTCTGTCTCGCGAACCCCGCCGACCTCCTCCCCCGTCTACGGAAACCCCTGTCGACCCCCGACCCCCTCCTCCGGTGACCGCCGACCTCCTACCCCAGGCGGTCGAACCCCTCCTCCTCCTCCTCCTCCTCCTCCTCCTCCTTACCGACAGCCCCCTCCTCCTTCTTTCTCTGTGAGTTAATAATCTTTTTACATTTTTTACTAAAGAAAAGTAGGAGTGTACTTTTGCAACTTTAGTATACTTTTGCACTTCATATCAGGAGTTGTGAATATGTATATCTATTTCTTGATTTGATGAAGCATATAATGTTCTTGCTTTGATGAAGCATATAATATAATGTCCTACATTAAAATTTGAACCAAATTGATGGATGTAGATAATCATATTGACTTAATATTAAGGTTGTATCTAACAGAATGGTATTTGATGATAATGGTTGTTCTATAAGGTATCTTCAGGGTTGTCTCTTCTTTGATAAACTACTCATAGGAATGGTCTGATACCGATTTCAATACCGGTACTCATAGGGGTGCTATGGGGTGGTTTGTGACAGCAAATAGATGAGTTATAGGGACTGAAATGGGACAGGTTTAAGGGGCCTATTAAGGACTGTTATGGGACAGTCTATGGGCTGTCATGAAGGCTGAATATAGGACAGATTTGGGGGTAATATGGACTTCTATGGGGTAGCTAAGAACAGGTATTATGGACTGGTTTTAGAGTGCTTATAGGCTGCTAAATGGGGGAGTAGTTGGCTGTCAACTTTGGACTGGAATGGAGGTGTTAAATAGGTTGATATGGCTGATATATGGTTGATCCCCTGCTCCCCCCCCCCTCACTGCTATTAATAGCAGTAAGTTACTGCTACTGCTGCTACTAAATAACAGTCCCCTTTGGGGACTATTGAGTCTCCAGAGATCAGTCCCCTGGGTGGGGACTGATATACTCCAATGCTGCTGTTCACAGCAGTGAAGTCCCCCCCTTTTTACTCCATCAGTCACTCCTTCTAATCCCTCACTATCTCTAACTCTATATATACATACACTACACTAAACCAAAACCCCACACTCTCAATCCTCCCACTCTAACAAATACACATACACTCACAATATCAACCAATTCCAACTCTAATTCACCACCCCATTGGCCGAACTCTCACCCAACATGAACACAAATGTAAACACACATAATATCACATATATATACATATATATAAGCCACAAATATATATATATATATATATATATATATATATATATATATATATATAATAACATATATAAAACCATTGATATATATATACATATAGTTAAATAATATGATACAACATGATACATAGAAAAACACATTGGATATCCGATATCTTAACCAAAGTGAAATATATCTGAAATGTTAATAACATACATCTTATGAATTAAGCAAGGAAGTAAACAAACACAAATGATCCGAAAAATTGTATACGAGCACATTGGACTTGGACACGAGCACATTGGACTTGGACACGATTTCGATATCGATACTAATAGGAATATCCTCAAATGCTATTACTTTTACAAGTGTTTCAACGATGTGCTTGTATCTATCTTACAGAATTATCTTCAAATGGATATGGAGCTGAATTACTATCTGCGGAATCATACTTGGATGTACAACCGTCATCCTGATGACATGTGCGGTGTGCGGGATGAATTCATAGAGGGTGTACACCAGTTCCTGCAGTTTGCCAAGGCGTTCCCTCAGCACATGGATGGTACCAAAATTAAGTGTCCGTTTGTGAGATATCGCAACTTGAAATATCATCCAGAAGTGGATGTCACGTATCATTTATACTCGAAGGGTTTCACGACGAATTACTATCAGTGGAGCGAGCATGGAGAACTTGTGTCTTTAGCATCGGAGTACCAGCCTTATGCGGATGTCCACAATAACGCTCCTTACGACGATGGGTTGGTGAACATGGTTTTTGACGCGGCCGGGCCTAGTTTCGATCCGGATGATCATGATGCACCTGAGGAGGCACCGAACCCCGATGCTGCATAGTTCATGGAGTTTCTGTAGAATGCAAGGACTCTATTATATCCTGGTTGTCAGGATCATTCACCGTTGGAGGTGGTTACAAGATTGTTGAGAATCAAGTCCGATTTTAACATGTCACAAGATTGCTACAACCGTCTTATGGAGTTGCTTATAAAAATATTGCCTGAGGGTGCGAAGTTGCCTAAAGACTTCTAACGATCTAAGAGGATGGTTAGATCGCTCTGGATGGGATACGAAAAAATCGATGCCTGTCGCAATGGGTGCATGTTGTACTACAAAGACGACAATGATGAAGACGTCTGCAGATTTTGTGGTGTCGATCGCTACAAGGCATGTGGTAGAGGAAAGTTTGTCGGTGCCAGGAAGCCTACCTCTTCGATGCACTACTTGGCGTTGACATCGCGGTTGCAGCGGTTGTTTATGGTGAAGAAAACTGCAGAAAACATAAGTTGGCATAAGCGGGAACATACCGAAGGAGTGTTGGATCACCCATCTGATGGAGAAGCATGGAAGCACTTTGATCGAGAGTATCCAGTTTTTGCTTCTGATCCGCGTAATGTCAGATTGGGTCTCTGCTCCGACGGTTTTACCCCATTCGGACTTTCGGGATCCCAGTATTCGTGTTGGCCTGTGATCGTCACCCCGTACAATCTACCGCCTTGGATGTGCATAAAGACTCCGTATATGTTCCTCACCGTTATTATCCCAGGTCCGAACAATCCGAAAAGGAACATCGATGTGTATTTACAGCCATTGATTGATGAGTTGAATCATCTGTGGGAAGTAGGTTCCAACACGTACGATGTATCTAGAAAACAAAATTTCCAGATGCGGGCAGCACTTATGTGGACCATCAACGACTTTCCGGCCTATGGAATGTTATCTGGATGGAGCACGCATGGTCGTCTTTCATGTCCGTATTGCATGGACAGCACTAGGGCTTTTCGTTTGAAACACGGAGGCAAACCGTGCTTCTTCGATTGTCATCGACAATTCCTGCCGAAGGATCATCCGTACCGAAGGAACAGAAATGCTTTTCGTGTTGGCGTTGTGGAGAAGGCCAATCCCCCGCCAAGGTGGCCCGGATATACGATATGGGAAAAGGTAAAAGATTTACCAAGAGCTATTGAGCAGCCTGCTACGGGCTACAAGTGTGACGGATTTGGTCGCACTCATAACTGGACGAAGAGGAGTATATTCTGGGATCTTCCATATTGGAGCACCAATCTGATTAGACATAATCTTGATGTCATGCATATCGAGAATGAGTATGTTCCAAAGGCTAGATTGGACTTAGAAGAAATATGTAGACGTCCTGCATTGCATTTGATAGAGGACGGGAATGAGAAGTTGAAGCAGCCTAAGGCAATTTTCTTACTGGAGAAGGAGGATAAAGTGAGGCTTTGTAGGTGGATTCAAGGTCTAAAATTTCCAGATGGGTATGTTTCGAACTGAGAAGATGCGTCGACCTCAAGGAGAACAAACTGACAGGTATGAAGAGCCATGATTGTCACGTATTCATGGAGCGGTTAATTCCGATTGTATTTCGAGAATTCTTATCGCAGGCAGTTTGGGATCCATTGACGGAGCTTAGCATATTCTTCAGAGACCTTTGTTCTAAGAAATTGCTTGTTGATCGTCTAGAAAAGCAAGAGAAGGACATTACGGTAATACTGTGCAAGCTAGAGAGGGTATTTCCTCCTGGATTCTTCGACTCTATGGAGCATTTACCGATTCATCTTTCCTACGAGGCACGTGTTGGTGGACCCGTCGAATATCGATGGATGTACCCATTCGAGCGATATTTGAATCACCTAAAAAGAAAGGTGAAAAATAAGGCTCGGGTCGAGGGTTCTATTTGTGAAGCCTATATTCTCGAGGAGATTACAAATTTTTGCTCCTCCTATTTCAAACCTCATGTTGCTACGAATAGAATGAGGGCTCTGAGAAACGACGACAGATATCAAGAATTTAATGATGGAATACTGAAAGTATTCAATGCGTCCGAAAAGCCTTCGGGGAAAATAAAGAAGAGATATTTTAATGACGAAGAGCTAAGGGCTGCTCAGTTGTATGTATTACTCAATTGCGACGAGGATGAAGTGGAGAAGCTAGAGGGGTAAGTAAGGAATGATGAGTTTACGTCATCTCGTTGTAATAGTATAAGCTAATATTATTGTACTAATCGGCGGTTGCTTCATTATTTTCCAGCAGATATAATGATGAGTTGAGGCTGGTTAGACCCTACCTAATAGACGAAGCATTAGAACAAGAAATGAGACGTCATTTTCCTTCTTGGTTGAGCGAATATGTAAGTAGCTCGGTAATTACTGGCCTTTTTTAATGCAACTGCGCAATAAATAACTTATTATCTCTTCTTTGATATTCAGGTCGATCGTCTAATTTCACCCAAGATTGAATTAATTAGAACTCTTGCCAAGGGACCAATTACTTTTGTTAAAATATGGCCAAGTTACTGTGTCAATGGCTTTTGGTTCAAGTTGACAAATGCTCCGATCAGAGGCAGCTTCCTGGTCTTGATTCCACGAAAAATAGTTGTTTGTGTATCAAGTCTTCGAACTACAAAGACGTCGATCCAGGAAATGATTTCTTTGGCATCTTGCGAGAGATTGTGGAGTTGTCATATAATAATGGCAGAGAACCTGCAAAGATCGTGTTGTTCAAGTGTGAATGGTTCGATCCGACTGAAAATCAAGGTTGGAAAATTGACAAGCATGGTCTTGTGGATACAAACTACAAGCGTAGATATCAAGGCTACGAACCGTTTGTCCTAGCAACTCAGGCTCAGCTCGTGTACTTCACAGCTTATCTGAGACGAGAAGCAACGAAGTCTGACTGGTGGGCAGTATGCAAGACTAAAGCTAGAGATACTTTTGATGTTGACGAAAAAGCTTACCAGGAGGACGAGCTACCTCTTGTAACCAATATTATCGATGTGGACTCCACGGAAGTTACGTATTACACGACACATAATGTAGAAGATGTAGAATTATCCGAAGAGGAAGACGAAGCCGACGAAGGCGAAGATGAAAGTGAAGATGAGGAGGAAGAGGAAGATGAGGTCGAGGAAGACGAACAAGATGATTATTCTGAAGATGATTGAGAGAGATATACTTATCTGAAATTAGATGTTTCTTCTAGAATATATTATCTGGACTTAGATGTTTATTGTAGAATGTATCATCATATGTTGTCTTGGTTATTATCTTGTCTTTGTTGTACTTTCATATTTCTAGTCTCTATTATTTGTTGTATTATCATATGCTGTTATCAGGTATGGCAGGTCGTCGCGGATCATTCCGAGGGGGACGACGAGGTCATGATCCTCCGGTACTTCCTACAGGTACTTCTAGATGATGGAGTTTTCCTTCGGTACCTCCTACTGGTACCGACTCTGGATCCTCGTCGTCGATTACTCCTCCATATCGGACAGTAGCTGGGCCTGCTGGGACGATATCACGTGGCATATCTCCTGGGACGAGTAGTTCCAGGGCTGTTGAGAGTGCTCGCCCGTCTAGCGTTCCTGCTGCTGATACGACGATGGAGACAGATGAGCAGATGGCGGAGGCTGCACCGACGGCCGAGGAGGACGCACCGACGGCTGACCAGCATCATGCAGATGATGCGTGCGCACCTCCGGAAGAGAGAAGGATGGAGATCTGGGCTGACGGTACAAAGTAGGTGTTTTGGTTTATAATTTTTTTCTGTTTTTATCATAAATTAACTTTTTTCATGAATATAATATGTCTGTATAGATATCGTCCCCCAGAGGTACAGAGACGCCTAGGCCACATGCTGAGGCATAATTATGGTGGTGCTTGGATTAACTACTCTGATGCTCCAGACGAAAGGAAGAACTACTGGTTTACGCGCTTCAAGGTTAAAATAGATTTGCTTTTAATATGAATCATATAATTAATTCATATTATATATAACTGATAAATATTTGGTTTGCGCTCTTCTAGGATACGTTTTTATATCCATCGCACCGGGTCGAGCTTATCGAGGGGATGTTTCATGCCGTCGCGGCCAAGCTAATCCGCGACTCTATTAATGATCAGAAGGCTCGTGATCGTGCTGGAAAGCCGATCCAAAGTTAGATCACCCCTGATCAGTGGAATGCGATGAAGGCTCGATTCGACGAGCCAAGGTACAAGGAGAAGTCGGAGAAGGCCAAGGCGACGAGGCAACATGCCTCGAAGTGGTACGGTGGGTCGATTCCGATGACGGTACATTTCCCTCGTCTGGTATGTCTTTCTCTTTTAGAAATATTATTTTAATACAAAATCGATAAATTATTACTAAGATAATATATTTAATTACAGGTAAGAAAGGTCGGTAACGCCGACATGGTGACCGTCTTCCTGGCCACCCATCGGAAGGGCGAAGGCCTTATTGACGAGAGGGCCGAGCAGACCTATATAAGTATTACAATACGTTATCTTAATTTAATACTTCGTGTCAATTTTAATATAACTTAGTAAATATGATGCAAATAAATATTCATGTAGTTAGTAATAATAAGTACATTAATTAGAAATTAGAAATTATAAAGTACTATCCATACTTTCTAGGCCGAGTATCAGAGGCTGCGGGAACGGGCGGCTGCTAGTACACCTAATGCAGGAGAGGCCGGTACTTTCTCGCAGCCCACTCAAGCTCCGTCGGCGGACGAGCTATGGATGACCGTCGCTGGTAGACTCCATAAGGGTACGTACAACGGTACGGGATCCTATGGCACCCTAGTTGCGACCCAGTCCTCTAGGGCATCTCCTGCTAGTGTGCATGGTCCACAGCCGTCCCAGGAGTCTGCCCGAGTCCACCAGATGATAGAGTCTCTCCGTGACGACCTGCTATGATGGATCGAGGAGCAGTCTCAGCACCCTACGGACGATCCTGTGCTGCTAGCACGATTGGATGCGCTCGACCGCGCCATTACGGAGCTCATGGAGACGACTGAGAGGACAGAGCGCATTAGAGTGCACGGTGACGGAGCTACAGACAGCACAGGTGACCATGACCGATAGGCTGAGGTTGGTGACGTATTCGATGGTCCAGAGCACTGATAGACTGTTATCTACCATGGATACATACAACCAGCGACTTACAGCGCTGGAGCGTGCTGGTCCTCCCGGTGCGCCTTCATCGTCGTCGACTCCGCCACCTCCACCGCCTTCTTCATCGATACCGACTCTACCGACGTCACTGCCTGCTCCATCGGTATCGAATTTATTTGAAGAGTATGAGTTGTTCTTATCCCTTCGTCGTGGCGGTGCCCCTCCTATACCAGATCCCTAGTAGTCCTAGTTAGGACTGTTTGTTTGTGTTTATTTCATCCTTTGTTTGTGACTTGGATATTTGTTGGTTGTGTAGACTTGGATGTTTGGATCCTATTTGTTGGATCCTATTCTATTTGTTGGTTGTGTGTAGACTTTGGTTATTTGGTTGTAGACTTTGTTATTTGGTGTATTTGGATGTTATTATTCGTTTATGTTATTATTCATTTCAATTGGATGTTAATGTGCTTCTGTGGTTTACGTTTACCGGTGTTGAGTGTTCCACCGAAGGGGTCGGCGAACCCAGGGAGAAAAGAATATATGTTATACCGTGTCTTTATGGTTATCTTTTTAAACTGCAGGGAGAAAAGGACATTCTGTATTTTATTTTATTTATTTTTTTCAGATTTACCGACGTTTACCGACGTTTACCGACGACCACCGACGTACGTTTGCGTCAGTAAACGTCGGTAAATCTTCAAAATTTTCTAGGGTACCGACGTTTACCGACGTCATTCTACGTCGGAGACCGTCGGTAAGCGTCGCTACACGTCGGTAATAATCCCAGGAATTACCGACATTTAGTGACATTTTAAACGATGGTAAATGTCGGTAAATTCCCAGGATTTTATCGACGTGTAGCAACTTTAAACAAGTCGCTAATCCACCAACGAAACGACGGTAGACGTCGGTAATATACCGACGTCAATATACGTCGATAAACGTCGGTATTTGCGACGTTCGGTGACGTTTTAAAGATTACCGACTTACGTTTCCGCGACAAGTCCAAAACGTCGGTAATTGCGTCGATAAATATTTTTAGCGACAAAATTTGTCGTTTTAGCGACGTCTTTAGGCGTCGCTAAAACGACTTATTCTGGTAGTGGGGGTAGGGTGAGGAGCTTCAACGTTGATGGTTGTGTTGGGCGAGATCGGCCAGTGGAGTTCAACTCCGACGATATGTGGTGGTGCTCGACCGGGGTCGGCTAGTGAGCAGAGGAGAGAGAGTGTAGAGAGAGACTGTACTGTGTCAGTGACTGTGATGTAATGTGGACTTGTCAGAGCCTAAGAGACTGTGTAATTATTTATAGTAAATTATGTTGTGGCAATGTTGTGAATAGGTGTAGATCTGGGGGTGTCAAAGAAGACTAGTTAATACTGCTTAATAACTAATTATCTTAATCAGGGTTTAAAAAACGTTTTCTGCCATTAAAACTAATCTCCTTTCTAATCCAAACTAACTAAAACATAACCACTAAATTAGTTAAGTCAACTAACTAATCCTTTACTTAATGAAAATTATTATAATGCAACTATCGATTAATAACAATTTACCATTATTGGTCACAAAAAAATTAATACAATAGAATAAACGAAATCTATTAATAAATAATCAAAATATTTATGAGTTCATCAATATTGAGGAAAAAAATCAGAACTAAGAAAATGAAATCAATTTAACTAATAAAAATTCAATATAACTAATTTATTACTTTAAGCCAAAAATGATTCTTTTTAGAAAAAATTTCAAACAATTCAAAAAATACGAAAATAGGTTTAGGGAGTTACAAATCTACCCCCCCCCCCCCCCCCTTACAAAATATTCGTCCTCGAAATTTCAAGATTTTGTAGAGGTGTACAAAATCAAGTAAAAAAATTTTAAGAAACAATTGAGTAAAAGATTTTTATTTGGATAATAAAAGTAACAAGGACTAACAAGTGGTCACTAGACAGTATGAAAGACTGTAAATGCAAGAAAACTCAGAGACAAGCCTCAAAATAGGCACTACAAGAAAATCTAGATACTACAAGCAACATAAGGAAGATAACGGTCCATCCGGCTGCGCTCCCTACGGCTACTGATCCTCGAAGACTGGGTCCTCCTACTGCAGCTCTGGCGCTGGTCCCTGACAAGTAAAAGCTGCTGGGCAATCTCTCACTTGGTGAGTGGCAGATCCACAAACCAAGCACTGCCCTAACTTCTTGCGGCATTCCTCGACACGGTGTCCCGGCCCCTTGCAGTATGCGCAAGAAAATTATATCGGGGTCTGGATCTGTCTCTGCTGCCTCGGCGATGTCGGAGCTCGAATATGAGGATCATGCTGATGCTGGGGTGCTGGCCGCTGAGGTGGCCTCTGCTGAGTGTCGGTCCGCTTCGGTGGACCCTGGAAACTGCTGGCGCCAATGTCTCGGTCCCGCTTGAGCTTCGGGTCCATCTCATTTTCCACTTCCTGAGCAACTTTGAGGATACTCGCATAAGTAGTGGTCTGGCTGATAGCCACTGCATGCCGTAACTCTCTGGTGAGGCCCTTCTTGAACTTCCAAGCCCTCTCATATGGTGTGCTAATTAGGTTCTCCGTGAACCTGCTGAGTCGGGTGAACTTCGATGTATACTGAGCCACGGTCATACTCTCCTATTATAATGCCTCAAACTGCATTCGAAGCTCGTCCCGCTCCACATCCGGAAAGAACTTCTCCTGGAACATCAGTTTGAATTCTTTCCATAGAACTTGGGGTTCAGCCAACTGAGGCTCCTCTCTATACCAAGCTCTAGCAATGTCGAAAAGTCGTATGCTCGCAACTTCGACCTTCAGATCATCTGGAATTCTCGCCATCTTCAACGTCCGCTCGGCATTTTCAAGCCACTCATCTGCATAGACTATACCTTCGTAGCCCCAAAATTTCATCGGGCAGAGGTTCTGATAATCTCTGGTGGTCCCTGGCCTCGGCGCTGCTGGTGCTGGTGGTGCCAGCAGTGCTGGCGGAGCTGGTGGAGGTGGCTCCCTGACTCGGAGCACGTCCATGATCGTCGCCCGAGACTGTGTAGCTTGGTGGTTCTGTGCCTCCATGAACTGCTAGAACATGGCCATCTTCTGGGTACTATCGAATGTCATCGTCGGAGGAAGCGGCTGAGACGGAGGTGGAGGCGGTGGAAGCTGCTCCTGCACATCGGGTGCAAGCTGCTCACTAGTCCCCGCATTTTTTGTGGCGACCATCATGTAATAGAAAATAAACCGTTGATTGCTATGTCCTAGAAATCATAAACTAACCTTGAAAAATCATAAGTAAAATCAAATTTCAAATTTAAATATCAATAACCATAACCATTTTTCTACAGATCCTATGCTGTGATAAGTTTTTCTTAGCTTCGCCGGTCCCCCAATAACACTTTATTGCCTAAGTGTCATTAGGATAGACCTGCATGGGCCACCACTAAAAACATGTCACGGCCCGCTCCCCAATAACCAGACACGAGTCGGACACGCCCAGCCTTCGTCGATGGACATGACGAAGTAAGCTGTACAATACTAAGGAAAACTCCAAGTCACAATGTAATGTAAATAATCACAGAATCTATCAACGTCCTAGAAAGATCACCAATATCCATCAATCAAATTATACAATGTTATCCGAAGACAAATCCGATAAAATAAAATACAATAATTAAATCAAAATATAAGTACAATATCCAGAAAAACTAAATGAAATAAATCTTACAATATCCAATGATACCATCATGCTCCATGTGGCCTCAAGCTCACCTGCAACGTATCCTGTCAGGAAAGGAGCAAAGTACAAGTCCGACAAGAACAATATACAATGTAATCTGAACTACAGAGTACAAGGTAAAACTAGAGTACGAGAACTGAAAATGAAACTATGGTACGAGAAATAAAATGCAAATTGAAGACAATAGACACGATAATCAATATGCGAAGACAATGAACACGGCAATCAATGAACAATACGATGAACACGACAATCAATGCAAGTGTGACATTTGTGAAATATTAACCTAATGTGTGACCGGCTAAGGACCACAATCCACAATCAATCAATTTACAATCAATTCTACAAGATCCGGCTTAATCGTACGTGAGGTGTACGATTAGGCTATCCACAATACCTAGGTTGGGTGTGGTCACACAAAAGATTATATTTCCCCCAATCGCCATAATACACAATGACTCGCAATGCAATGACGAATAAGGACGATACAATCGTGTGTATCACGTGTCCAATATGAGAACATGGCACATGAATGTAAGACAGAAAGACAAAGTAAAATGTCGAGTCGGTGTACTTGCCTCGTTTTGGAAGCACGGGAGTAGTACTGCATGGATGTAAATGATCACCTGTTATTTAATACAAGTTGTCAGGTTTACAGATATTAACTAAATTATTGCTATCTATATCCATTTACTAACTAGCTAATATTTTAGAAAATGCATATAATATAGTTTGGTCAAGATAAGTATTTTTGAAAATACTTATAAATGTGTTTAGAAAATAATGGAAACATTTTGCTAGTAAAATATTTATAACTATATAAACTTTTAGAAATATTTTTGATGTACTAGGATAATTTAGCAAGAAAAATACTAGAACATTTATTACTTAAGGAAAATATATTTATAATTCACTTAGAAACTAAGTTTTCTAGTCAAATATTTGGACTAAATATCCCAAGATTATAGATAAGCATAAAATACTAGAATAATTCTTCTAGGTTGACAAACCAAATTGAAAAATAGATTTTTACAATATATATAATGATTGCAACATTTACTAAGGAAAATATAAATGATTATAATTGATACTACTTAACAGTGTTAATATTAACCAAATTTAGCCTAAACTCTATTTGCAAATTAACAAGTACTCCTCAAGCCCAACTCTAACACAATGTCTCTAATTCAAAACTAAACACACCAGGCTCAGCCCAATAAACCAGTCCACACTGTTACTGCTGCTAATTCTTATTTCTATTTATTTCTTAGCTCAGCCCATGAACTCAAACCCAGCCCAATCACCCAGTCCACACTGTTATTGCCCACTATATTTTTCTTTTTCTTTTCTTCAGCCCAATTCCTTGGGCCCAATACCCGGCCCAATCCTCTAATCTATATAACCCTTTCTCACCATTCTCTCTCTTCTTCTTATTTTTACATTCAGCCGCACAGCCCCATCCCCCTTCTTCTTCCTCTCGCCCACGAATAGGAAACCCTAACCCTAGAAATTTCTACCATGGCCGCAGCCTTCGTCTCCAACTGAAACCCTAACTCCCAATACTTTACCCCCATGGCCTCAGCCCACAAAACCCTAGGTCTCTCTTCTCCATCTTCCCCAAACCGACATCAAAAACCCTAAAAAAATATGGCGAGAAGCTATAAAGACAGAGGGGATCGAGAGGAAGCTTACCTAGGCGACGTCCGCAGAGGAGATCCGACCATGGCAAATCTGGTGATGGCTTCGAGATCCGGTCGGCCACAGGGGTTCTTGACGGAGCTCGAGAACCTCAGATCCAGACCAGATCTGAAGGAGGCGGTGGCGCGGCTTCGTAGACAAGGCTCTGACGAAGTCAGTGGCTCTTTGGCTCGTCATACGAAGCGATGGCTCGATCTCCAAGACGGCTCTGAAGAAGACGGTGGCTCGACGCACGAGGAAGCATTAGCTTCTCGATATCCAAAGGTTGGCTCTCCGGCGATGTGGAGGTCCTGGGGGTAGGGTGAGGAGCTTTAGCGTTGATGGTGGTGTTGGGGCGAGATCGGCCAGTAGAGTTCAACTTCGACGATGTGTAGTGGTGCTCGGCCGGGGTCAGCTAGTGAGCAGAGGAGAGAGTGTGTAGAGAGAGAGCTATACTGTGTTAGTGACTGTTATGTGATGTGGACTTGTCAGAGCCTAGGAGACTGTGTAATTATTTATAGTAAATTATGTTGTGAATAGATGTAGATCTGGGGGTGTCAAAGAAGACTAGTAACAGAATTATAACTGTTCTAACAGAATTAGCTAAATATCTATTAATCATAAAATTAATTAATACTGCTTAATAACTAATTATCTTAATCAGGGTTTAAAAATAGTTTTCTGCCATTAAAACTAATCTCCTTTCTAATCCAAACTAACTAATACATAACCACTAAATTAGTTAAGTCAACTAACTAATCCATTACCTAATGAAAATTATTATAATGCAACTATCGATTAATAACAATTTACCATTATTGATCACAAACAAAATTAATACAATAGCATAAACGAAATCTATTAATAAATAATCAAAATATTTATGAATTAATCAATATTGAGGGAAAAAAATCAGAACTAAGAAAATGAAATCAATTTAACTAATAAAAATTCAATATAACTAATTTATTACTTTAAGCGAAAAATGATTCTTTTTAGAAAAAATTTTAAACAATTCAAAAATATACGAAAATAGGTTTAGGGAGTTACATTATGTTTCTTCGAACGATTTTTGCAGGCCATTAGAAGCGATTCGGCCTAGAGTAAAATATGCTTCATGCAGGGCATATTGTAATGCCCCGTTCCGCACGTGGCATTTGGTTGGCTTGTTGGATGCTATTAGAATGTTGGACCGTGACCTATGTTAGGCATCAAGACAATTGAGACTAATGCAGTCTCTTAGCTGACTGAACGGTATGAGTATTGGAACGTGGCTCGCTGGTGGAGCTACGCTTAGTGTGAGCGTGTGCAATCGGAATAAGAAGACCCTTTTATGTAGGCAAGTAGAACTGTCCTCCTTCCTCCTTATTCCTGTATGCTTAATAAATGGAATAATGTGATGCTATGAATTGTCCCTAAATGTTCCATATTTTAGTTGCTAAAAAATAGAGATGCTTATGCTGAGAATTATTGAAGTGAATAAGACATGAATATTGAACTGCTAAATGAATCACACTTGAACTGCTAATATGACTTGATGCTTGAAATGAATTGATAACATCCCCTCTGTTAATATTGCTTAAACAATGAAATACTTGAGTAACGAGATGCTACGTGAATGATACATAAAAAATGAACTGGTTGTGCTATTAACACAAAGAACTGAATGAAACACTAGAATCATGTACCTTCTGCATAAGTGTTGATGTTGCCTGTTTTCTTATAAGCAACGAAAAAAAGAACAATGTTCCTAACGAAATTAATAAAATACTGCAGGTCCTATTGAGATGAATAAAATATTGTTTGTTCCACTTAGAAAGGAATGATATGAGAAATATTGCAATGATTGATGCAATGAGAAATGATGAGGCTTGGGATCGTTGAGATCACCAAGTGAACAGGTGGTAATGTTCGAAAGATGAGATAATGAAATGTTGCCTTTACTTATCTTAATATTTTTATCATGCGACTTCGAACACGATCGAGTCGGACACGCATTCGTATGATCATGGGAAAACTTGTATGAAAGATATTATTTTCTCGGACGGTTCCTAGGGCCCTGGGGACCGATTCGGCCTAGAAAAAAATACAGCATGCTTTGGTGGCATGATTGGTATCAAGACATTCATTTTGGGCTTATAACCCAGGTGAATGGTGCGTCGATACCTTGGAAGTCCTATATGGCAAGTCCTTGAATGGTGCGCAGAACCAGTGGTCATGTTGTCAGGATGCATGCTAATGAATATTTTGTGCAGACAAAATAAGTAGATCATATTATCCTGTATTCTTATGCAGGTACGCAGAGTCGGATATCGGTAAGAAATCACTTAAATGTGATATATGCAATATATATTGGTTGAATGGTCTGCTTAATCATGCTAAACAAGACGATGTTATGATGTTGCCTTTAAATGAGAACTCTATAACATACTCAACATGTTAAATGCAATATGCTGGAGTGTTGCCTTGCTAAAAAAATACCTATAATATGTTTGGCTAATGTTAACTCAACGACGCTTAAAAGATGCCTCTAATGTATACTGTCAGGACTTGATAACACCAAGTATGTTTCACTGATGCCTTTACATAAGAAAGGAGATAACAAGTTTACATGCTTCACTATGATTATTGTCCATGAACTGTAAACTGATGCTAGGCCCCAAGTAGAAAGATCATCCTATTAAATGCTTGCTAAAATTGACCAATTAGTGTTAGTTTAGGCGAGTGGGTTGGATTTTGCTCGCCAGTACATAGATGATGTACTGACCAACGTTTTGTGGGTAGGTGCTTGTGCTTGGGATGTTCTGCACACAAAGATTGGCTTGATTGGTCCCACGACATCAAAGAATTTTTGGGCATGCATAAGCATTCCTTGTAGAAGATGATATCTTCTGTTTATAAAGGGCATAATTTATGAAACATTATAATCAGTTGTACCAGTGAGTTGTAAGCCAAGTCGGTATATCGAGTTATAATCTAATGTATCCAAGTATCAATGTAAGCTTTATAGTATTATTCAGTTGGCTTTCAGTGTAAAGTGAGATGTGTTATAAGCATTGTACTTCAATACGAGTCTTGTACTCTTCTTTAATTTTCAATAAAGAGAATAAAATTCTATATATCTCTGTATGACTTCAAGTTATCCTTTTATCTTTGCTGCTATAAAGAAGTGATGTATTTCTATTCAATAAAAAAGATTGTCCTCATTAAATTTAATTTATCTGCTCCTGCCGCTGCGATATGTTCCTATTTGAAGATAATCAATTTTGTACCATCTTTGCCTTGTACAAGTGCAATACCAGACTTGTACGGCATCACGCCCAAGCGAGGACGATCGATTCTAAGAGATAAAATATGTGAATAAATGACTCTACAAATCGGGACATGATAAATTGGTATCAGAGCACGGTTTTACGTCCTTGGTATTTTCTTTGATTCGTTTCAAATCAAAGTTGCATCAACGATTAACCAAAGTTGCTTCCGCGATCGCTCAACGTTGCTTCCGCGATTAAATCAAAGACTGCTTCCGCGATTATGCTGTTGTTGTTCGGTAATCATCCTAAGTTGTTTGTGTCTGAAAGTTCGTTAACCCTCTTGGCTGTTCACTGGATGTTCCATAAAATAAGTCTAAATATAATGTGATGCCCCTGAATGAATGATTGTTATTGGTTTAGACACAAATAACCCAACAATGACTCGATGCCATAGTATGCTATAGTGTGAATGTTGTTTGGAATGTGGGAATAAAGAAAAGTGGCTATGTATATTGTAACAAGTTAAGAATTGCATGTGATGTTGGAAAAGAATTGGGAATGAAACATTTGATGGATGAGTTCAACGGAACTGGTGAGTTGACTCATGTGTGCTGGCTAGTGCTTTCGAGACCCTAAGAATGTTGGCTTGTGATATTAAGACCCCGAGATGTTGGCTAAGTGTTGTGATCATTATAGATCACGAATGTCCGAAGTAGATTTGAGTTGGTATTGTTTAAGGATGGCTTCGTTTCTGAGTGGTATATTGCCTCGGCCACCTCAGAACGAGATGTATGTTGACCCTTTCCATAGGATAGCAACGAGACTATCTGTGGGTATTGGGTAGTAGCGAGACTTAGCTGGAAGTCATGTATTATTGCTAGATGACTCGAGTGTCCCTTGACGGTGATGTTATGCAGGGTAGCAAGATTTTTAGAAATTGTAACGGGTGGCTTGGTTAGAAATTGTTTAGTCGAGTGATGACTCAGACTAGTAAGACAGTACTTGTAACTCCCTAAAACAATTTTTAAAAAAATTAATTTTATATTTTGAGTGTACAATCTTGTTTTGCTATACTAAAGCAAAATTTTTGTAGCTAATTCTATTTCTGCATGAATATATATTATTGATTTTTTTAATTATATTCCTTATTAATTTTTTTTAATGATAGTCCTTGTGTATTTCTAAAAGATGTTCTTGAATTGATAATAACCTGTATAATATTTCTATATTTGATCATTTATAATAATGACCAGATTTATTATTGACTAGAAAAATATTTCATATTTTTTTATAAATTCAAATTTAGGTTTTTACCTTTGGTAACTAAATTAGTTTAACTTTACTTATTAAGTTTATCTTGATTAATTATATTAATTCAGATTTACTATTATTTATATATATAAATTTCTTACATGTGTGCAAGGCTTCCTCATTGTTCCATTTCTGGTTCCTAATGTAAGGAACAGTCGGCCAAGCTGACTCCTCAGTAACAATTATTTGAATATAATTACTTATTAGCTCAATTAATATAGCTTAGTTATTAATCATATAATTAGTTGGAGAAACTAATTCTGTTAATTAGTTATAATTCTGTTATAGATTTAAATTGCTGCCTCCCGATCTACTCTTTATTACCACAGTTGCCACTGTCCTTTCTTGGATAGTACCCATATTTTATTATAAATAATATCCTGACACAGTCCCCAATGTACAGTACAGTCCACCATCACTACTGATACTCTGTTACTACACTGTTCATGCCACTATTCACTCTGGCCGAGCCACTCCGAGCTCCGCCGGAGATCGCCACCTCCGTCGATGAAGCCCCCTCGCCGACCGGAGTACATCTCGAAGCCTCTGTTGCGCCCAACCGCTCCTCGATGCCTCGATTGTCGAGCTTCCTTGAACTCCGGCCACCAGTCACCGGAGTCCCTTACCTCCTTCACGATGAGCCGCCTCGTCTTCATCAATGCAGCTAGCGACCTCGGGATCAATTGTCGAGTCTGGCCAACCAGCGCCGATACGGCACCCAATCTAAACTCGTCGACCCCGGCTCTTTCTCCCCACCGTGATCTCGCCGAGCTCGCCAGAAGTCGTTGTTGGGAACGAAGCGCGGAAATCGTTCCCCCAAACCAGAAAGTCCTGCGAGAGAACCGAGCAAAAGTACACAAACCAAAAATGCCAAACACAATCGCAGACACAAAGTTTTTTGACGTGGAAAACCCTTGCGAGAAAAACCACGGGACGATCGGAGTCCAACCCTGAAGAACCTCCACTAATGGAATAAAGAGAATACACCCTCTACAAGCTCCTCCCGATCCAACACGGATCACCACAACTCACTTGAAATAAGAAAATTTTTGATTGCGAACTCCGAAGAACAAGAGATGCCAAAAAATTATTCGAAGCAATCTCTCCTTCACAATAGTTCTTAATCCTCTCTCTCTCAAAGATTGTAAAACACTCTTTGTTTTGAGATGATTTTACAACTAGCATGCATCACCCTTTTATAAGCCCTTGGTAACCCATACATGGAAGGCCAATATATATAGAAACTTCCAATATAAATCAATCATATATTTAATGAAAATCCAATCATAATTAGATTACCATAATTGGAAACCCAATAATATGGAAAGCTACTATATGAAGGGTCCAATCATAAATATATAATCAAAGTAAATATGGAAATCCAATCATATATTTCTTTACCATATATGTACCAAAATAAAATCTATGCACTCCCCAAGCTTCTCCGACACACGGATGGCGCTCGTCGCCCTCCGGGGTATTCTCCACATAGGTGGGAACCCCACCCACTCCAACAAACCTCCCCCTTCACAACTATGTGGAGGAGGTCGTCATCCCGACGATCTGCCTGCAGTACTCAAACTTTCCCCTCGGAAGAACCTTCGTGAGCATGTCCGCTCCATTGTCATCAGTATGAACCTTCTCAAGCGCTGCATCCTTCTTCTCAACCACATCCCGTATCGAATGATACCGAGTCTCGATGTGCTTGGATCGACTATAAAATGTCTGGTTCTTCACAAGGTGAATAGCTCTTTGACTGTCGTAAATCAAAGTATACTGCTCTTGCTTCAGTCCTATTTCCTGCAGCAGCTTCTTCATCCACAGCAACTCCTTGCAAGCCTCCGTTGTCGCAATGTACTCTGCCTCTATCGTCGATAAGGCAACACACTTCTGCAACCGCGACTGCCACGATACCGCTCCTCCAGCAAACATCATCACATAGTCCGAAGTCGATCACCTCGTGTCTACATCTCCAGCCATATCAGCGTCAGTATACCCAACCAGCTTTGGCTCGTCACCACCAAAAGAAAGTCTCCAATCGGCAGTGCCCTGAAGGTATCGTAGAATTCACTTGACCGCACTCTAATGTACCCTTCCAGGATTTGAAAGGTACCTGCTAACTGTGCCAACTATATGAGCGATGTCTGGCCTCGTACACACCATAGCATACATAAGACTTTCCACAGCTGAGGCATATGAAACCCGCTCCATATCTTCTTTTTCGTCCTCGGTAGATGGACACTGCTCCTCAGTGAGCTTAAAGTGAGCCGCAAGGGGGCAACTCACTTTTTTCGACCTGTCCATATCGAAATGCTGAAGTATCCGGTGAATGTACTTCTTTTGGGACAAATATAGCAGCTTGGACTCTCTCTCTCGGCTGATCTCCATCCCAAGAATAGTCTTCGTTGTGCCCAAATCCTTCATAGAGAAGGTCGTGCCCAGTTGGCGCTTCACCTCCGCTATCCTAGTGGCATTCCGACAATAGCATATCATCTACATAGAGCAATAAAATAATGAAATCATCCTCGACAAAATGCCTCACAAGTGCACAATGGTCCGACGTCATCCGTGCATAACCATGCTTCCCCATAAACGACTCGAACTTCCTGTACCACTGCCTTGGAGCCTGTTTCAGACCATACAAGCTCTTTCTCAACCGGCAGACCAAATGTGACTTGCCCTTCTCACAGAATCCCTCTGGCTGCTCCATGTACAACTCCTCCTCAAGATCACCGTGAAGGAATGCCGTCTTCACGTCCATCTGCTCGACCTCCAAGTCGAGACTGGCTGCTAATGCTAGCACCACCCGAATAGACGAATGCTTGATGACAGGCAAAAAGATCTCATCATAATCTACACCTTTCCGCTAACCGTAGCCTTTGACTAATAGCCTCGCTTTGTATCGAGGGCGGGTAGCATCATCCGTCTGCTTCACTCTAAATATCTATCGATTCTTCAAAGCCTTCTTGCCCTTTGGCAATCGCACCAGCTCATAAGTGGAATTAGTGTGCAAGGAACTCATCTCCTCCTGCATGGCCTCCATCCACTCCTGCCTGTGTTCATCTTTTATAGCCTCTGCAAAGCTTTCGGGCCCTCCCCCGTCAGTCAATAGCACATACTCATCTGGTGAGTATCTCGTAGATGGTCGACGATTTCTGTCGCTCCTTCTCAGCGGAGCCACTGGTGCTGGCTGTATACCAATAGCCTCTTCCCCTTCAGGAACTTCCTCCCCGGCATGCTCATCCTCCTGAGGGACACCCTGACCACCATCAGCAGGCTGATGATCAAGGTTGGAAGCAACTCCATGTACTGGCTCCCCCATAATGGGATCCTCTGCGATGTCCTCTGGAAACTGCTCGAAGCGAAATGACTCTAACTCAGGCAATTCCTCAGCCTCAGAAGGCGTATCGGAATCCTGAGTGTTGGTCATGGTCTGATCCTCGACGAACACCACGTCCCTGCTTCTGTAGAGCTTTTTTCCCACCGGGTCGTAGAGTCTATAGCCAAACTCATTCCGACCGTAGCCGACAAAGACGTATCACCCCGTCTTCGACTCAAGCTTGGTCCTCTCGTCCTTCGGTACATGCACGAAGGCCTTACAGCCAAATACTCGCAGGTGATTATATGACGGCTCTTTGCCGTACCATTCTTTGTCAGGCATATCACCCTGCAAAGGAGCACTAGGAGACAAATTAATAACATAAGTCGCTGTGAGAAGAGCCTCACCCCAATAACTGCCTGGCAAGTTTGCTTCTGACAGCAAATACCGTACCCTCTCCATCAGTGTTCTGTTTATGCACTCCGCTACACCATTGAGCTGAGGTGTCTTTGGCGGAGTCTTCTGGTGTCGTATCCCCTGCTCTCTGTAATAAGCATCAAAGGGACCGATGTATTCGCCGCCATTGTCGGACCGAATACACAATAACTTCTTGCCCGTCTCTCTTTCAATAGAGGCCTGAAACTCTTTGAAAGTAGGCAGCACCTGATCCTTGGTCTTTAAGGCATAGATCCAAACCTTCCTGGAACAGTCATCAATAAAAGTTACAAAGTAAGAAGCACCACTAATAGATTTTACCTTCATAGGACCGTAGACATCCGAGTGAATCAACTCGAGCAACGTTGGCTTCCTTGAACTTGGGTGACTTTGGAAAGACATCCTATTTTGCTTCCCAGCTAAGCAGTACGTGCACTTCTCCAACTTTGTAGACTTGAGCCCTGGAATCACCTTCCTGTTCACCAAGTAGCTCATCCACTTCTCGCTGATATGGCCGAGCCGTCTGTGCCACAACTCGGTAGACGCATCACTGACTGCGTTCACCTCCTGTGCCCCCTATGTGCTTCCCTCCATATAGTAGAGACCGGACTTCTTGCTTCCTTTGGCAATCACCATCGAACCTCTGGAAAGCTTCTACTGACTATTTCCGAAGAGACTGGAGAATCCCTTATCATCCAACCTTCCAACCGACACCACGTTGAAACGGATATCAGGGACATGACGAACATCTTTGAGAACAAGAACTGCACCCGTCTTCTTCCTCAAATGCACATCTCCAATGGCAACCGCCTTTGACACATCTCCATTGCCCATCTTCAACACTCCACAGTCGCCTGTCGTGTAAGTGGTAAATAGTGCCCTGTTGTGAGATACATGCGCTGAAGCCCCTGAGTCCACCAGCCAAGAATTGTCATCGCAGGCGAGGTTTGTGATAACCTCATCACCTACGATGATCACATCGCCTCCATATATCAAAGCCGCCACAGTAGTGTTCTCATCTTGCTTTCCCTTGTCGCCCTTCTTCTCTCTCTTCCAAGCAAAACAGTTTCGCTTGATGTGGCCCTTCTTGCCACAATGGTAACACTCCGAGTCCTCGTACCGACCCTTGGACTTCCCCCTGCTCTTGTCTCTGCCACCACCTGGACCCCTGCTTTTGTCCCTTCCGCGGCTCTCTGAAGCTAGTGCCTCTGAGTGATGGGATGTGGATGAAGTGCCCTGAGAACGTCTCCGTATCACTTCATTCAGTACCCCGCTCTTGGCAAACTCCAGACTGACCATGCCTTCCGGAGCAGAAGCGATCATAGATACTCGTACGGTCTCCCACGAGTCTGGCAATGTACATAGCAACCAAAGTCCTTGAACCTTGTCGTCGAACTTGACTTCCATCGAGGATAGCTGGTCCACCACGTCCTGGAACTCACTCAAGTGATCCGTAATGGATGCACCATCTTTGTACCATAGACCCATCATCATCCGGATCAGGAACAATTTGTTTACCCCGATCTTTTTCGCGTACAAAGATTCCAGCTTCTCCCACAACGTCTTCGCATGCTTAATATTGGCAACGTGGTTGTACATATTCTTGTCAACGAACTGCCGCATTTACCCACACACCTGTATATGCTCGAAGTTCCAGTCCTCATCGGATTTGTCACTGGGCTTCTCGGATGCAAATACTAGAAGATGCAGCTTCTTGACGAACAACAAATCCTTCATCTTGCTCCGCCAATAATGGTAGTTGGTACCGTTCAGGTTCACCATGCGTACCGACTTCGCGTCCATCTCTGCTTCCTGGTTTGACTTTCAACTCCTGACACTTCTTTGAACCCAAAGCTTTGATACCACTCTGTTGGGAATGAAACACGGAAACCGTTTCCCCAAACCAGAAAGTCCTGCAAGAGAACCGAGCAAAAGCACACAAACCAAAAATGCCAAACACAATTGCAGACATAAAGTTTTTTGATGTGGAAAAACCTTCCGGGAAAAACCACGGGACGATCGGAGTCCAACCCTGAAGAACCTCCACTAATGGAATAAAGAGAATACACCCACTACAAGCTCCTTCCGATCCAACACGGATCACCACAACTCACTTGAAAGAAGAAAATTTTTGATTGCGGACTCCGAAGAACAAGAGATGCCGAAAAATTATTCGAAGCAATCTCTTCTTCACAATAGTCCTTAATCCTCTCTCTCTCTCAAAGATTGTAAAACACTCTTTGTTTTGAGATGATTTTACAACTAGCATGCATCACCCTTTTATAAGCCCTTGGTAACCCATACATGGAAGGCCAATATATATGGAAACTTCTAATATAAATCAATCATATATTTAATGAAAATCCAATCATGATTAGCTTACCATAGTTGGAAACCCAATAATATGGAAAGCTACTATATGAAGGGTCCAATCATAAATATATAATCAAAGTAAATATGGAAATCCAATCATATATTTCCTTACTATATATGTACCAAAATAAAATCCATGCACTCCCCAAGCTTCTCCGACACACGGATGGCGCTCGTCGCTCTCCGGGGTATCCTCCACATAGGTGGGAACCCCACCCACTCCAACAGTCGTCGCTTTATCCAAATTGGAACACTGCAGATCTATACTAGGTGTGGTATTCTGACGCAGTTCAACATCTGCACTGCACGCCCACACTCATCTGTCGCTCGAGCGCTTCCAGTCAGATCCGGTTCGTGCGCCACCTTCTGGACGGCCGAATCGCGCAGCCGCGAAGTGTCAGCTTCTCCTCCGGTGCTTGCCAAGTCCTCCGCCTCTACTCCTTCATTGACCGGCAGCTGCGCCTCCCGCTCGTTCCCTCCGACCCTGACGATGAGCCGATGTCGAACTGCCAGAAGCCAATGCCCGTGCCGAAGCACTAAGGTGAACACGACCTCTTCCTCTTCGATTCCCCTCTTTCTCTTCTTGCACTCTGCTTCTTCTTTTCTCAGTTTTTAGAGGTAGGGAGGGGGTGTAGTGTGCTTAAGTGTGTGCGTGTGAGTGTAATAATGGAGAGAGAGAGAGAGAAAGAACTCTCTATGAGTCTCCATTCATTTGTTTTGCTTTAAATCTGACACACTCTTGTGTGTCTCTTCACAAATCGAAGAGACATTTGCTTGACCCTTCACAATTTGAAGGAACAATCTGATGGCATGTATGTACAGTATTGTACATATGTTATGGTTTTCTTATGATCTTGTTAAAATATTGTATATAGTGATAAATATTATATGTATAAATTAGATATGTGTATATTCTTTAATTATAAAATATAAATAAGTAAATATATTCATTGTTTTACTATAGTTTACCTTGTATTTACATAAAGATGCTTTGCATCCATCTTGCTCAAATGAATTCTTTTAGACATCTAATTATTGTCATAAATTTATATCTAATTTAAAATATTTTTGCATATAAATAATAATATTGTCACTTATTTTGCTAATAAGTATATATTGCACATTTTGTTATTTCTCTATATAATGATTCTAGTTAATATTTTAATATTAATTTGTACTAGTACTATAAATGAACTTGTTAATATTTTTAAACTAGGAAAAAATGTTTTAAGGATATTTGATTAATATCTTGCTAAAAGTATACTTATTTTATCTACCAAATATTTTACTAAAATCTATTCATAAAATTGTTAAGAAACTATTAGCATTATTATGATTTAGTATGTGAATCTCTATTTAGCTAAGTGAGTGTACATAATTACTAGTTAGCCTAAATATGTATATAGTTAACTAGATTAACTATATTGAGCTATTTGACATTATATAATCTAACCAACTTGTACCAAAATTCTAGGTGGACATTGAGACTCATTGGTTTGAAGAGCAAGGCAAGTACACCGGCTCTAACTCTTTACTCTGTATTTTTTATCTTGCTTTATGTTCTCATATTGACATGTTGTACACACGATTGTTCATTGTTCATTGTTCACTATTCATCGTTTATCGTTCATTGTTCATCGTTCATAGTTTATTGTTCTTACTTGTACATTGGGGTGAGAAAATACTACAGATATGTGACCAATCCTATTTTAGCTAGGCATTAACTAATAGCTTAGGTCTCACATCGTGCACGTGGGACTCTAAGCCGTACTATTGTTCATTGTTCACTGTTTATTGTTTACCCAGCCGGTCACATACTCTGATAGTTATTTCAAATGCATGTTGCACTGATAGTATAGTTCATTATTTCTAGATCCGGTACTATAGTTTCATTATTTTTTATGTACTACAGTTTCACATCCCTGTCTTGTACCATAGTTCATATTGTGATTCTTTCCATGCATTTCAGTTTACATTGTTTAGAGCTTCTTGTCGGGGTTGTACTTTGCTCTTTTTCTGACAAAATACGTTGCAAGTTTACTTGATGATGTTGTATCTCCTTCATGGGCCAGAGCCCGAAGCCAGGATAGAGTTGTACCTCAGAATAGACCTAGAATTTTAGAGTTATAGACAGGTCTTTTCTTAGATTTGTTTTAGAGGATTTTATCATGTATTGTATTGTATTGAGGATTTCAGGATTGTATAATTTTTATTCATGTTACCAAATTTGTCTCCGGATGATATTATATAATAACTTGTGGATTATGGTGATTCTGGGAACGTGTATAGTAGCTGTGATGTTTTATATTTCTTGTATCTTGGAGTTTTTCTTAGGATTGTACAGCTTACTTCGTCGTGTCCATCGACGAAGGCTGGGCGTGTCCGACTTGTGTCCGATTATTCGGGAGCGGGTCATGACAGTACTTAGTATGCTATGTGTAAGTAGATTTGGCTAGAGAATGTTGTGGCATAAAATATCTGAATGTTGACTTTGATTGGTTGGATGAAAATCATATGTGGCTAATACAAAGTTGGTTGCTAAGCTAAAAGTTTTAAAAATATTGTCGGTGACCCAAAGGAATATTAAAAATTTGTGCCTTGACCCTAAGGTGTAATAGATGTTAATCCATCTTGATCACCAAAGGATAGTCGTTGCATATGTGCATGTACGTTGAGGAATTGAATTATACTAGAAAGTAACAAGTAGCAACCCTGAATATTTGTATTGCATAGAGAATGGTTAATTGATACATGAATTGTCGGACTGAATGAAATGAACTACTCGACCCTTGAGGTAGGAAATTTTAAGAATGTCCAAATGAGATTTTGATGACTGGGAAATGAATAAGATTTAGAATCATGAAACGTGTTGGATAATGTCGGTATATGTGACTATTGGTTGGGATATAGATTATTGGTTTATGACTTAGTTGTATGACTCTGTCATACAGTTTGAATAGTATGATTCCATAGTTATGTTAAGACTATCGGAATCGATGACCCTTGAATAGTTAGCCTTGGCTTATGGATTCATGTGGGTACAAAGGAATTGGAATAAGAAATTTGATCATTGTACATTTTACTTGATGGATTATTAGAGCGATGAGAATCGTATGTCGGGTCAGGATTTGATCGTAATGTTAATAGATCGATCTTAGTCGATCGTTGGGTAAGTCTATAATAAGCCTTTGTGGAAATTATTTCCTTGAGGAAGACCCTGGATAGACTTGACCCTAGCGACCGTGGGCTGCATGACCAGTTGTTAGCATAGCCGACAATGGCAATTAGTTATTCAGACTGAGTTGAATCCCATAGGTTTGGGTAGAGTTGCCTCGAATAGTTGGTTGCATGTTGGCCTGGGAATAAGAGACTAGCATGATCCCTAGTAGCGCGTCCACTCTAGGGGAGTCACCTGAATGATTAAATTTAGTTGTCGGTATAGCTAACCATAAAGACTTGACCGAATAATAGGATGACCATTGGCGACCGTAGGAAAACCTTTTGGTATTGAACGAGAGATGGTGATGAGTATGACCTAAGAATGATATGTTGTAAGTATATGCTTCAACATGAACCTTAGAGATATTTGACCCTTGAGGATTATGTGTCGGCCTATAACGGGAACTAGAATCGTGGGATGAGACTTGAGTGGTGCGTGCTGAGCAGTGTATTATTTCATAAGACGAAATTGACTTCTCATAACGAGAATAATTGATCGGTATCTATAGTCGGGTAGCTGGATTAACCTTGACTGTTTGTTGCATAGAATTATACCCTGACTTGAGTAATCGATAATGGGTGACGATGGATTGTATCTTCTAGAAAAGATGAATTGCCTCGGTGAGAATATTGTTGGATTTGGGAAGGAATATGATTGCATGTTGTGAACTCTTGATATGATTGGCTCTAAGTTAGACCATTGACCAAATGTTAGAAATATTATGCTTGGATAGAGAGCTTGCCCGAGTTATTCCTGATGTTAAGTGTTGTGGCCTGGAAGATAGTGATCGTGGCAAAGTGAATGAGTAATAAGTCAATTGAAAGGATGCTAAGTCAAAATTGGAAAAAAGAGTTATATCGTGGCTGATCGAATCGCACTAACATGGAAGTTGGCTGAAGTACATATATTTTGGAGATGCCTAAAATATGTGTATGGATCCAGCCGAAGTGATAGGCTACGACAGAGATAACATGGTAGAGGGAGCTTATTGAATCGCACTAGCACAGACCTTGGATGAAATATACGTGTTTTGGGGACACCTAAAACATGTGTATGAATTCAAACGAAGTGGTAGGCTGCGACGAAGATAACAATACTAAAAGAATATTAGTGAATCAATAAGAAGTTGCAAGTATATTGGAAAAGAGAAAGACGGATTGAATCATCGATGGTTTAAATGGTACAATAAGATAGTGATTTTGAGATGACCGAGTGTGCTGAAATGAATATTGAATTGAAGCTGAATGAGTAACTTATTATGATTAAGTGACTTAGTAGAATAAGTTGATTTCCTTAAGTTTCGAGGATAAAACTTTTTCTGAGTGGTATATTATGTAAGGCTCCGCTCCGCACGAGGCATTTGGTTGGCTTGTTAGATGCTATCAGAATGTTGGACCGTGACTTATGTTCGGCATCAAGACAATTAAGACTAATGCAGTCTCTTAGCTGGCTGAACGGTATGAGTATTGTAACATAGCTCGTTGGTGGAGCTATGCTTAGTGTGAGCGTGTGCAATCGGAATAAGAAGACCCTTTTATGTAGGCAAGTGGAACTGTCCTCCTTTCTCCTTATTCCTGAATGCTTAATAAATGGAATAATGTGATGCTATGAATTGTCCCTAAATATCCTACGTTTTAGTTGCTAAAATAGAGATGCTTATGTTGAGAATTATTGAAATGAATAAGACATGAATATTGAATTGCTGAATGAATCACACTTGAACTGCTAATGTGACTTGATGCTTGAAATGAATTGATAACATCCCCTCTGTTAATACTGCTTAAGCAATGAAATACTTGAGTAAAGAGATGCTACATGAATGATACATGAGTAATGAACTGGTTGTGCTATTAACACAAAAAACTGAATGAAACACTAGAATCATGTACCTTCTGCATAACTGTTGATGTTGCCTATTTCCTTATAAGCAACGAAAGAAAGAATAATGTTCCTAATGAAATTAATGAAATATTGTTTGTTCCTCTTAGAAAGGAATGATATGAGAAATGTTACAATGATTGATGCAATAAAAAATGATGAGGCTTGGGATCGTTGAGATCACCAAGTGAATAGGTGGTAATGTTGGAAAGATGAGATAATAAAATGTTGCCTTTACTTATCTTAATATTTTTATCATGCGACTTCGAACACGATCGAGTCGGACATGCATTACAAACTTGTATACAAGGTATTGTTTCCTCGGACGGTTTCTAGGGCCCTGGGGACCGATTCGGCCTAGGAGGAAATGTAGCATGCTTTGGTGGCATGATTGGTATCGAGACATTCATTTTGGGCTTTCAACCCGGGTGAATGGTGCATCGATACCCTTGAAGTCCTATATGGCAAGTCCTTAAATGGTGCGCAACACCAGTGCTCATGTAGTCCGGATGCATGCTAATGAATATTTTGTGCAGACAAAGTAAGTAGATCATATTATCCTGTATTCTTATGCAGGTACGCGGAGTCGAATATCGGTAAGAAATCACTTAAATGTGATATATGCAATATATGTTGGTTAAATGTCTGCTTAATCATGCTAAACAAGACGATGTTATGATGTTGCCTTTAAATGAGAACTCTATAACATACTCAACATGTTAAATGCAATATGCTGCAGTGTTGCCTTGCTAAAAGAATACCTATAACATGTTTGGCTAATGTTAACTCAACGACGCTTAAAAGATGCCCTCTAATGTACACTGTCGGGACTTGATAACACCAAGTATGTTTCACTGATACCTTTACATAAGAAAGGAGATAACAAGTTTACATGCTTCACTATGATTATTGCCCATGAACTGTAAACTGATGCTAGGCTCCAAGTAGAAAGATCATCCTATTAAATGCTTGCTAAAATTGACCGGTTAGTGTTGGTTTAGGCGAGTGGGTTGGATTCTGCTCGCCAGTACCTAGATGATGTACTGACCCACGTTTTGTGGGCAGGTGCTTGTGCTTGGGATGTTCTGCACATAAAGATTGGCTTGATTGGTCCCGCGACATCAAAAAAATTTTGGACATGCATAAGCTCTCCTTGTACAAGATGATGTCTTCTGTTTATAAAGGGCATAATATATGGAACATTGTAATCAGTTGTACCAGTGAGTTGTAAGCCAAGTCGGTATATCGAGTTGTAATACAATGTATCCAAGTATCAAATATAAGCTTTATAGCATTATTCAGTTGGCTTTCAGTGTAAAGTGAGATGTGTTGTAAGCATTGTACTTCAATACGAGTCTTGTACTCTTCTTCAATTTCAATAAAGAGAATAAAATTCTATATATCTCTGTGTAACTTCAAGTTATCCTTTTATCTCCGCTGCTATAAAGAAGTGTTGTATTTCTATTCAATAAAAAAGATTGTCCTCATTAACTTCAATTTATCTGCTCCTGCCGCTGTGATGTGTTCCTATTTGAAGATAATCAATTTTGTACCATCTTTGCCTTGTACAAGTGCAATACCAGACTTGTACGACATCACGCTCAAGCGAGGACGATCGATTCCAAGAGATAAAATATGTGAATAAATGACTCTACGAATCGGGACGTGACAAATATTACAGGACTTGCTGTAGGGCTTATTAGCCGAACTGGAAGGACGCATCGCAATACAGGTATTTTGGGACCTTCGATAGGACTAGCTACCTGCACACCAAGGATCATCATTTTACCAGGAAGAATGGTGCAACATATTGCTTGTGGTGTCAGTGACCTTTATATATTTAGGTTGTATGCTAATGTCATTTGTTTTGCATGCTTAACTAGTTAGTCACAAGGACAAATTTACATGCTTGTAATTGTATTTTATGAAGCCTGACGTATGTCTAGTGAAGGGACACATAACATGACACATTATATTTTATGAATGATATCTTTGAAATGACAAGGGTAGATGGTAAGTATTGGATAAGATCAACTGTATTGAAAGACACATTTACTTTTATTAACACAAACTTGTTATGCCATGGAACTGTACCTAAGGAAAGATTAGAAAGATCACATATAAATCTACCTGCACTCACCAATTATTGTATTGGGTTTTTTTTTTTTGTTGAGTTGGCTTGTGGCCACTTACTAGTACATGGTAATGTACTGGCCCCAACCACCAGGTGCAAAGCTGCTTGGACGTGTTGAGGCGTTGGAGCTGGGTTGGTGTTTGAAGATATTTGACTGGAGATGCGGTATTTTTTATAGAGGACATAATATATGAAATAATATTGGTTGTATGAGTTCATGAGTCGTAAGTCTTGTATCATGTTTCTATGTATTTAGAGAGAGTACTTGTAGTCGAGTTGTTCTTTAGCTTCGTACCTTTGTATTCTGCTGTAATATTATCAATAAAGAGAATCATTTTGTATATCTTGTGTCTACTCAACTTTTTTATTTATTTTTGTTGCAATGATTTATCTTCTGAGATGTTCTATCGATTGTATTTGTTCTTTCGTTATACAAGTATAATCTAGGCTTGTACAATATCACGCTAGTGACGACTTTCGGTCTTATGGAATTGGGACATAATAGTTCATGGAGCTAAGTTCTAACATTATTTGGACTTACTCCAAATCCTTCATGTTGCTTGAGAGTTCTTAGGGGCGAGATTGGCGAGTAGCTGATTTGGTGAAGCTGTGCAGTGAAAAAGTGTGTCGGCTCGAGTTGCAAAACCTTGTCGAGGTGGATATTATATGAAGAAAAAATGACAGACAAAAACAAGTCTATGACCATTTTTCACTTGTTTGGTGCACAAATAGGATTGGATTGGAGCAAAGTCCTAGTCCTACCTAGTCAATGAGTTCTAAATATGTAAATAATACTACATAGGATTGTATTTTCATATATGGACACTTGACATGCAATATAAAGGGGCCTACAATTTTTTTAAAAATTGTGCTCAATGAAAGGTGTTGAATAAGTTCAACACAAGAGTTTGAGAGATGTTTTCTTTATCTTTGTGGTAGAGAGTTCTTGAGACTAAGGAGAGAAGTGTTGCGAAAGTTAATCTAATTCCTTTTCTTCCATCACCGTGGACATAGATATCTTGGCTGAACCATGTAAATTCTGTCTTTGAGGTTATCAATTTTTTAAGGTGTTCTCTAATTTCATAGATTTATTTATGTTGTGCCCCAACAGTTCGAGTTCTCTTTTGTTCATGTCGCTGAACTTCTAGTTAAGGTATTTATTCCTCTAGTGAATTAGGATTATGGATTAGCCTCCAACATTGCTATATATCTCAAGACTATTGTAGTTTGAGGAATAATATTTTCACAAGCGTTCATTTTTTAAATGCCCGAGGGGCTAGCATTCTGGAAACATCTGAGCAAGACTTCATCCAGAATGCGAAGCATTTGGCTGCTCTATTCCGTTTGGCACAAACTGGAGTCCAACATGAAAAGTACCCGCAATCCATGTGAACTAAGTGTTTTTGAATAAGTCTGCTTTGTCCTAGTCTTTAGGCACGTTTCAGTTGTTTGTTACTAGTTCCTAGAATATCTCCTACTCTATGTTTGTACTCTTATATAAGCAGTTTGCTCAGTGAATAGAATTATCTGGTTTTTCATCTCATACTCTTCTTCATATATCTTTTTATTGCATCAATCCAAGCCGGCCGTAACACTATTTTACTGATTAATAGTTACCAAATAAGATAACAAGAATATCATTCATATGTCGCTAACAGTGGTTTAATTACAATCAGGGGCGCGGAATCACTTTAGGACTAAGGTTGTGTTTGGTTCATTATAATGTAATCGTAATCGTAATGGATTGGGTTTGTAATGTAATTGAGTTTGTAATGTAATGAAATTACAATTACATTACTATTTTGGTTGAAACATGTAATCAAACAATGTAATGTAATATCAATTGCATTCATATTTTTGGTTTACCATATAATGTAATTAAGTTTCTAATTTAATACTTTTTTAAAATATTACATAAAATTAAAAAAGTTGATCAATAAAAAAATTTAAAAATTTAAAAAAAATAAAAATAAATAATAAATAAGGAAAAAATGGTTTGTTTTCTGAACAAAACGGAAGGAAAAAAAACCAAAACCGAAAAAGCGATAAAAAAATAAAAACGACAAAGAAAATCAAAAATGTGAAAACCATACAAAGTGGCCAATAATGATAAAAAAATTGACTAAAAACAAAAAAGTTGACAAAAAAAGCAAAAAATAAAAGGAAAAAAAAGACGAAAAACAACAAAAAAAACAAAAACCGACAAAAAACCGATAAAAAGAGCAAAAAAATAAAAAAAGGAACAGAAATGACAAAAAAACAAAAATACGAAAAAGACCAAAAACAAGAGGGAATTAAAACGAGCAAAAAACGACAAAAAGATTAAAAAAAACTTGCAAAAAAAATCCAAAAACGACAAAAACAACAAACAGAAAGAAAAAACGAACATAAACGACAAAAAAAAGTGAAAAAGGATCCAAAAAAAGCAAAAAAAGGATTAAAAAAAGCGACAAAAAATGCAAAATCGACCAAAAACGATAAAAGACGATAAAAACGTGAAAAAATGGTCAAAAACGTACAAGATCGACAAAAATCGATAACAACATGCAGAAATGACAAAAAATGTGCAAAATCGACCAAAAATGATAAAAAAAACATAAAAATTGACCAAAAAAAGCGTTCAAAAAGGGCAAAAAATGTGCAAATAAAACGAAACCGATAAAAAACGTGCAAAATCGACAAAAAACGTACAAAGTAAACAAAAAAAAGATTTAAAAAGTACAAAAGCGACAAAAAAGGGCAAAAAATGTGCAAAAAGACCAAAAATCGAAAAAAGGGCCCAAACAAAATGAGCAAAAATAGCAAAAAATAACAAAACGAACAGCAAAAAACGAAAAAAAATGAAAAATAACAAACGAACAAAATAACAAAAAACAAACAAAAACGACAAAAAACTGACAAAAACCACAAAAACGAACAAAACGATAAAAAAGCAAAAACGAACAAAAACGACAAAAATGGACAAAAACGACAAAAAAGGATAAAAAAGAGCAAAAACGAACAAAACGACAAAAAACGGACAAAAAGACAAACGACAAAAACAACAAAAAACAAAAAAACAACAAAAAACGAATAAAAATGACAAAAAACAACGAAAAACGACCAAAAACGACAAAAAACGACAAAAACAACAAAAACAATAAAAATTGACCAAAAACAAAAAAAGACCAAATTATAGCATACCAACTTTCCTTAAGTTGTAATGTAATTGCGATTGCATAGGTTTTATGATGTAATTGAGTTTAGAAGAAACTGATGTAATGTAATCAAACTTGTAATCGCGATTACATTACATCTATTTTTTTTGTCCAACCAAACACCCGAGTTAGATTGACAACGTAATGCCAATTACATTACGTTGTCCAATCCTGCAAACCAAACGGGCCCTAAGGTGGACTGTACCCCCCTAAAAAAAATTTCGTTCATAATTTTTTGGAGGTTTTGGTTTCAAATGAGTCCGGCGACGCTTCAGCCCACCTCAACCTAACCTAGTCCATCCTAGACGTTGAATCTCTAGCTCCGCCACTGATTACAACTTATATTAAATTTAATCAAAATGCACAAAGAAAATCATTCACATCTCCTTTCAGAAGCTTGAGAGCTTAAATAGGGAATCAAGTAGCTAGTTCATAATATATTCACCACCGATAGGGGAAAAAAACAGCATAAATAACTTTCTTCAAAATAAAAGAAAAAAAAATCAGAGTCAGAGTAGTAGAACTCGAACTCAATTTCTACAAACTGCTAACTGAAGAAACTTGTTCCATAGTTCTGACAAGATGAACACTGTAAGAAGTCGGAAGGGCATGCCTTCATGCAGAGATTCCGGTGCCAAGCCATGTATTTAGTTCGAGAATAACATCTGATCCAAAGAACAAACATAAAAAGTAAGAAAACTCTTACTTGAAGCAGAAGAGAGAGAGAGAACAACACTTACATGGTCCAATCATCATAAATATGATCACAAGAATAAATGTTCCAATCGAGCAATCGCTTCCATTTTTTAGACCACTTTCTGGTTCCAGTACTCCTTGCACAATTATAAGATCATCTTCCGAGGTTTTCTCTTTGTTGTCAAAGAAAGGCTCCAAACTTTCTGTAGAATAACAAGAACATATATGATATATTAACTGCTATTTTCTCATGAATATATCGTTTTAGTTCAATTGTCAAACATAAATATTTCATGCTCATGTCCGTCTCGCTTTATTCTTAACATCAGTGCCGACAGTTACTATAAGTTTAAAAAAAAGTTGAGACAGATTTCCTTAAAGTTCATATATTAAACTATTTTTGTAATAACTAACTCAGACATAATGAATTACATAGATAAATAAATTCAAGGACATATTATGTAAATTAAAGAAAATGATAGAAGAGGTGAAGCATAATGTAATTATCGGTTTATTCACAGTCATATGATTTGTGGATGTAGCTCTAATACCTTTTCAAATTCAACAGCAGATATTGATTCTTGTCACAATCTTCATCACCATCTGCTTCATAGCCTTCAATATTGTCTGGTTCTTCGGTAACTCTAGTTTCTTCTTGCAAAACTTCTCTAGAAAAATTGTCGAGAAGGTTATTTTTTCCATGATAGTGTTTACTTCTTCAAAATCGCTAATAAAAAACCCGTAACAATCATGAAACTTTTCTGATTCCTCTTCTAGCTCCTCCTTCGTCTCCTCGACCTGTTCCTCGTGTGGGTACGTATCATATTTAATTACTTCTACCTCTCCTATATCAAGTTCTATAGGCTCCTCCTCTATCTCATTCTTTTCATCATCGGAGAGTAATTTGCTTGAAGAAGATATTTCTTGCTTTGTCGGGATATGAAATCTTTCCCTAGACCCTTCTTGCGCTTGAACCATCTCTCTAGTGATGGTATATCTTTCATTGTTGACAGGCCCCTGATTTCCCTCCAACAATTTAAGTTGTGATTTCAGCTTGCTCATGCTTGATTTCATAATGGCTAAACGCCTACTACGAAAGATTGGATTTTTCATCATTTTCTAGTTCTCCGACGAAGAATGCAATCCTCTTCCTGCCTGCGAATGGAGCTTGATGGTAAGTAGACACATAGAAATTAATGATTATTGGAACACTAGATAACTTGAAACAAATGCAAAAATAAGTAACATTTAAATAACCCAATAAGTTTTAACTAGAAGATTAATACAAAATGCGTCATTAAATTGGTCATAAAACTAGAGACAATTTCCTTTCTAAGAGCATGAGCATATCTTATTCATGCCAATTAGCATAACTAAAGTAATTTGTGACGGTAATCTTCTATGTTTTACTTTGAATCAAGTAGTTGGATGTTGAGTGCTTCCAACTCAATGA
>JANAVB010000652.1:0-69411 GCA_029216955.1 Iris pallida | reverse complement strand
AGCCCGAACCCGAGCCCGAGCCCGAGCCCGAGCCCAGTCCGAGTCCGAGTTCGAGTCGCTAAGTCCCTACGGGCTTCTCCTATGGAAATAAATTTCCCAAGAGCAAAAAGCATAATGCTTTAATTGTTAATTTTAGCCTTTTTTCCATTAGAAAAATAACCCCACATGGCAAACCCATGTGCACCTCCACACCACATGTGCATCCCAAATAATAGCAAAGCTAATATAGAGATACAAACTCTTTGGCCTATCCGATGTGGGACTAAAGTTTCTAAAGGAAAGGCCAAAACTCCAACAGCTTTGGTTGTCCCTTGAGTCTTATTGTGGACCAATCCTGAAGGATCACCGTGACCTTGACCACTTGTGGGATCATGCTGAACTTGAAGGTTGTCCCAAGTAGAGCGAACTTGTCCAATTCCGATGTCTTGTCTTGCTTATCCCTGAGCCGGCCATGGATCCAAATACTATTGTGAATCCGCTAAATTTTCTTTTTAATGTGTAATAGGTTTTGGTTCCTCCAATTAGTTGCTTGCGTACTATCAACCCCCAAATTACCAGTAACTCAAGGGTTGCCATCAAGGGTTTCAGTTTACTATGTTGTTGAAATTCCTCACATATACACAATTGGGGGGCTCGAACCTTGCCGACACCTCTGGTGGTGTCCGCTCGGGTAGTTTACTATGTTGTTGACACCTTCACTTTGTAAAATCATATCATTTCTAACTTCCCTCCCTTTCCTGGTCTTATGTGGGCCGCGTGCGGACTGTAACGATTTTTTTGTGTATGTTATATGGACTTGTGAGCATTATTTCCTTATCATGTCATCTCGGTCTTGGATTTATTGACTTCCATCATAAATTTTCCATCGTGTAATATTTTTTACCTTATATTTTTCATGAAATTATTTTCAAAAAACTATCATTTTCCATATTTTCTTCTAATGGTGGAAAATAAAACTAGCCCATACCATAGAAAAATATCGTTTCCATGGAAAATAATGACAATCAAACATCCAAATCAAGTTTTTCATAAGAAAAGTTTAAAATTTAATAAAAAAATTTCCAGTAAAATTATTTTGTAGAATTAATTTCTTTTTTATATATTTTTCACCTTGCAATCAAACGCACCATGTGAAAATCACCAATTATATTACTAAAAATATAGGAAAATACAATATGACCTAAAATGATGTAAAAAAAAATCCTTTGTTAGTTGTACTAGAGTCTCGATTGTCATTTCTACCTCATTTGTCTTTGTTATTATTTATAGGCTTAGAATACCTAGTTCCTCAAATGTACCATGTAACATGTTTAATATGTCGTTAATGATTTAATTAGGGTTCCTAACCAAATAAAATTAAATAAATTATCCAAAATTTAATTAGAATTTCTAGAAAAGTGAATGCTACTGACGTGAAGGAAGACGACACCTTGGAAGTCGATGTACGTCATGAAGAAGGTCATCGCCCCCCATGATGACCTCCTGGGCTACCTGCAAAAATGCGTTGACCCTTCGAACCTTGTACCTTAAGTTAGTATCGAGCATTGGTGAAAAAGAGAAATAGGAAGAATATTGCGTCCTTCCTTTATCACTCTCTTGAAAGGAGGGTGTTAATAGAAAAAGGGATGATGGGGAATTTACTATTGTGCCCTCATGATTGGGATGAGAATTTTTTACTTTTGTAAGCTTGAGCTTGGCTTGACTAAGATTAATCGAGCTCGAGATTAATCGAGCTTGAGCTTGATAAGTTTTTTTATTTTAGAGCTTGAGCTTGGCTTGAGCTTGTTTATATTAAGCTTGAGCTTGGCTTGGTTTTGAGCTTGAGCTTGGCTTGATAAGCAAGCTTGATTCAAGCTTGTTTCAAGCTTGATAAACAAGCTCGATAAGCTCAAAATCAAGCTCGTTAAACTTGATTTCAAGCTCGCTCTTTCAAGCTCATTAAGCTTGATTTCAAGCTTAACAAGCTCGATTTCAAGCTAGTTAGGTTTTAATTCAAGTACATATAATATTAACAATTTATTTATAAAAATTTAATTAAAAAGTTCTTTAATGTCAATTATTAAGAACATATAAATATATAATGCACACAACTATATTGTTATACAAACATATATAAATTAAAATTCAACAAAGAACAAGCGAGCTTCTAAACAAGCTCCAAAACGAGCTTCCAAACAAGCTCCTAAATGAGCTTCTAAATGAGCCAGCTCGCAAGCTCGTAAACGAGCTAGCTTGCGAGCTCAAACGAGCCGAGTATTTCTAAGCTTGAGCTTGGCTCGTTTAATAAACGAGCTCAAAAATGAAGCTTGAGCCCAGCTTGTTTACTAAATGAACTGAGCTCAAGCGAGCTTTTATCGAGCCGAATTTCGAGCAGCTTGCGAACGGCTCGGCTCATTTGCAGCCCTAACATATCCTTATCAAATAGGGTATTTAAAAATAATTTCATATCATTTTATTGGATAGCTTTTGCATGCAGATGGATTGGTCCGGACAACCCATGGGTAGGTCCATAGTCCTACGGGTCAAAGTTAGGGCCTGCGATTTAGAAGAATAAGGCCAGGTTAAGCCTCAAAACTTGACCTAAAATATTTTGGATGGATTATGCACCTTGCTCGGTCCGAGTTCCTATTTTCTTAGTTTGCTTAATGACATAAGAAGAAAACAATTAATGGAAATATGTAAATAACTTGAGTAATAATTGGAAAATAGTTTCTAATCACCGCTTATGATGTAGGAGTTTGTGTCATAGTTGCCCCACCTTATTTTTGAGTGACAATTTGTGGACCTCTTAATGTTCTCCTACACTAATGGGCTGTTGGATTGCCTCTAATTGGCAGATCGGCCCTGACCTAGGGCGACCAGGGCCTAGGGCCCAATGTTTTTTAACCTAATATAATAGCTTTGAGGGGACGTTTGGTTCAAGTTTTTGTGGCTTGGAAATGAACTTTGAATTCCTTACTCATATTTGGTATATTTAGGATTGGAAATGAGGAGGGAATATGAGGGGCTTAGGGAGGAAAGTTATTCCCATTGACTTGGGGAAGCTATTCACAAGCCCCCCTTGGGAATAGATTTGCTTTCCTAGGAATGATGTTTGGCTATTTTATTTGGACGGTTATGCCCTCTTTTTATTTTCAAATTTTCAACTTCTATCCCAACATATAAATCATCATGAAATTAATGAAACGGTATTAAAGAAAAACTAATAAATTAATATTTCTATCCCTTTGTAAACCAAACATGGAGATGAAATTTTTTAAAATTTGAACTATCTATTCCCAATCTAACCAAACATGGGTATGAGAATGTTGAATTCCTTTTCCATTGGAAAGGAATTGAAAACCTATTACTAGGAATACAAAAACTTGATCCAAACGAGCCCTCAAAGAAAAGTAAAGAAATAATATTGTATGCATGCTGCTACTAATACCCACCAAAACCATAGTTCACCATCAACTAAGAAAATGATACATGTTAATTTAGCCAACATAAAATCATTTTGGAGTAGTTTTATTCAACTACCAAGTAGTTTTCACTTTTAATTTGACAGGTATCATTTTCTTAGTGGAAATTGTACAAACACCATATTTTTGGTGGGTGAACAAAAATAGACTCAACATTATTATAGTAGTTTTGGGAAAAAAAAAAAACTAAATACTATATATATATGCATGTTGCTATTAATACTATTATAGTAGCCATAATTTTTTTTAAAAAAAACTATTAATACAATATGCATGGTGCTACTGTAATAGCTTTAGAAAATCAAGGTTAAGCTACTATATGCACGCAGTATTTTCCAAAACTAACTTAATAATCGACATCATGATCTTTGTTGTTTGTTGTCTCTACGCAGGTGGATCCATTATATTATTTTCATGTCTATCTGGCTTTTTTGCCGTCTTCTTTAGTTTATGGCAAAGCAAAGTATATAATACTTGATGTGTGAATTGGCAAAGCAAAGTATATAATACTTGATGTGTGAATTGGCACTTATAGATTTTTATCCCAGGCCTTCAAATGTCTTCGACCAGCCCTGCTAATTGGAAATGTTCCATCTACAATAAAACAAATATTAGAATTATTGTATATGTTTTTTTTTCTTTTGCAATAGTTATTGTAAATGTTGTAACACCAATTACATCAATTTCGTCTCAGGACAGGCTCCTTAGGCCTCGTTTGGTTTGCAGAAGCATGAAGTTGAAAAAGCAAAATCATTATTTCTTATGTTTGGACGCCAAAGGAACTGAGGAGAAAGGAAAAGTGATTTCCAACAGGAAAAAAATTAGGTATAAATGGTTTCATCCATCCAAGTTATGTTTTACTTTCTCATCTTTCACTTTTCCTCCAATTTTTTTTTGCATTTTCAAACACCGAAAAAAATCGAAAGAAATTATAATTTCGTAAAGGAATAAAAACACTAAGGAATTGATTTCCTTTCCTTTTGCAAACCAAACGAAGCATATATTAGTGTCATTCTAGAAAAAATAAAAACTGAGAATCACAAATGACATATGCTTCAATTCTCATATCCTGCAATCATATCTTCTGTAAACAATCATGTATGCACAACAATTGCAATTGTAAAGCGTAGGGCTGTAAATGAGCCAAGTCGTTCGCTAGCGGCTCGAAACTCGGCTCAATAAAAGCTCGTTTGAGCTCGGTTCATTTAGTAACAAATTGAGCAAAAGTTTTATTTTCGAGCTTGTTTAATAGACGAGCCAAGCTTAGAAGTACTCGGCTCGTTTGAGCTTATGAGCTGACTCGTTTATGAGCTTACGAGCTAGCTCGTTTAGTAGCTCATTTAGGAGCTTGTTTAGAAGCTCATTTGTTCTTGTTTTTATGTTTTGAGAAATTTTGACTTATCCCCCACTTGAATTATCCATATTAAGGGTGTACCTCACAGTTTTGTATTAATGAAAAAATACCTCCACTTTGGACGGAAACCGTCTAGGCTTAACGGTCAAAGGCTTTGACCCAAAGTTTTGACGAAAATACCCTTCCCACATAATTAAACTTATACACTTGAGAAAATTAATCAACAAACCCCTTGCCATCTCCAGTAAAATTCCTTCTTCTTCCTCCATAATTTTAACAACAGTACAATGCGTCCCGCTGGCTGGCTGGGCTTAGCTTAGCTTAGCTTAGGCTACCTCCTCTTGCCCTTGCTCCTGAGCAGGAGGCTGAAGTAGAAGAGCACCCTGAAGAAGAAGCCCCACGCCACCGTGACCATGAGGCAGTCCCACTTGCTCAGCTGCGTGAAGAGGATGAGGACGGCCCCGAGGCGCATGCCGAACAGCTCGGGGAGGCAGCGGCTGTTGGTGGCTGCGCGCCGGGAGAGGACGTCGGTCTCGATCCAGAACGGGTTCACGAAGATCGGACCGAGCCGGCCGGGCCGTCGCTGCCGTCCGTGGCCCTGGAGACAAGCTTCCCACGGGATATGCTCGCGTTGATGGCGTCCTTCAGCGTGGTCGGGGACTTGGGCGGGAGGGCGTTGTGGCGGAAGAGCTTCACCGTCTGCCAAGAGCGGTTGAAGTCGATGAGCGGCTGACGCCACGTCAGCCGCCACTGCCCCCCCCCCCCCCCGCGGCCAGCCGCCCCTTCCCCGTCCCCCCGGCCGCTGGCCCCTCCCATCCCCGCCGCTGCTGCTGGCCGCCCACGTCCGAGATGGAGGGGGGCAACGGCCGGGGGTGGGGGCGCAGCTGCCGGGGGTTGGGGGGCGGGGGGCGGTGGCGGCGGGGAGGAGGGGGGGTGGGGACAATAGCGGTGGGATGAGGTGGGGGATAACACACAGGAAAGGGTATTTTTGTCAAAATTTTTGGGTCAAAGCCTTTGACCGTTAGTCCTAGACGGTTTCAATCCAAAGTGGGGGCATTTCTTCATTAATGCAAAACTGTGGGATGCACCCTTAATATGGGTAATTCAAGTGGGGGTAAGTCAAAATTTCTCTTATGTTTTTAGGTGCCCCCCCCCCCCCCCCCCCCGAGTGTACCCAATGAGCTACACCCCCACGGTCCGTTTGTTTTTTGTTGTATTCTAATTTTATATATATTTGTACAACAATGTGGTTGTCTGCATTATATATTTATATGTCCTTAATAATTGATATTAAGAAATTTTTCTAATAATTTTTTATAAATAAATTATTAATATTACATGTACTTGAATTCAAACCTAACTAGCTTGAAATCGAGCTCGTTAAGCTTGAAATCGAGCTTAATGAGCTTGAAATAAAGTTGAGCGGGCTTGAATCAAGCTTAGCGAGCTTCATTTTGAGCTTATTGAGCTTGTTTATCAAGTTTGCTTATTAAGCCAAGCTCAAGCTCAAGCTCAAACCAAGCTAAGCTCAATCTTAATATAAACAAGTTCGAGCCAAGCTCAAGCTCTAAAATAAAAATAAAAAAAGAAAATTTGAGTGGCACCCCATTTTTTTTACGCTTATTTAAGGTGCACCCCACAAGTTTACATGAATGTACAACGCCCCCCATTTTTGACGAAAAACGTCTATTGCTAACGGTCAACTCCTTTGACCATTTATTTTGGACGAAATACCCTCGCTCATTATGCACCTACCCGATCCTTGCACCGCCCCCTCCCCGACCTCGCCGGCAGTTCTCCCCCCTCCCCGACCTCGCCGGCAGTTCCTCCCCCACTCCCCGACCTCGCCGATAGTTCTTCCCCCCTCCCCGACCTCGCCGGCACCCTCCCCGACCACGCCGGCACTTCTCCCCCCCTTTTCGGCCTCCCCGGCCCCCTCCCCGACCACGCCGACACTTCTCCCCACCTTCCCGGCCTCGTCGGCCCCCTCCCTGACTGCCGCCGTCGTGCCGCTGCCAGCCGCCGTGCGCCGTCGTGCCGCTGCCGCCGCCGTGCGGAAGGGGGGTATTGTTGTTGGTGGTGGTGGTGAAGGTGGTGGTGGTGATGGTGATGGTGAAGGTGGTGGTGGTGATGGAAGAGGTGGTGAAGATGATGGTGGTGATGGTGGTGGTGGTGATGGAAGAGGTGGTAGAGATGATGGTGGTGATGGTGAAGGTGGTGGTGGTGGTGGTGATGGAAGAGGGCCGAGCGACACCGTGGAGGGGGGCTGAACACGGCGGGGAGAGACGGATATTTGACGTGGGGAAGAGGACAACAGACAGGAGGTATTTTTGTCCCAAAAAATTGGTCAAAGGGGTTGACCGTTCGTTTTGGACTGAAACCGTCAAAAGTGGTGGGTTGTCATACATTCATGTAAACTTGTGGGGTGCACCTTAAATAAGAGTAAAAAAATGGGATGCCACTCAAATTTTCTCAAATAAAAAACTTATCAAGTTTGAGCTCAAGCTTGCAAAAGTTTGGCTCCGCTTGGCTGGTTTGCAGCCCTAGTAAAGACCAAAGCAAAAGTATGATCACTTTCTTCACCTGACGATGTTGCGAACGGAAGGTCTCAAGGAAGAATTGCTGGACATCTAGTTGCGGGGAAGATACATTTGTTGAGACATTACATTTGTTGAGACATTTTATGTCCTCGTTTACCATTTGCCATTACTGATGCGTTTGGTACTCGAAGAAAAAGTTTTTTTCACAATAGAAAATATATTACCATATTTTGTTTGGACTATAAAATTTAATTTCATATAAATCTATGTTAGTACCGGGGCACAATTTTTCGATGGAAAACTGAGAAAATGAAACAATTGTAAAAATAATGTTTCAAATCAACACTTCAAGGAAGGTGATTCTGAATTACGAGAATCTAAAAAGATTTCGTAATCAACAGCAATCAGATCGTAGTACTTCTAAAAAGAAGATACAATCAGAATTACTGGTAGCAACGAAGAAGGTGACTGGCGAAAGATAGAAGAACTCCTGCTGGGGTGAATAATCACTGTTGCTCAAAGCTTTATTTGCCCTACACGAACAGCTTCCAGGAACCAGCAAGTTCGTCGGAGAACTTGGAACACTCCTGCTCTTCTGACTCCTCAGATGGACATGAACTCCCGTGTAAAAGCAACGCTTGTGCAGCGCCTTTCCTCTCTCTCTCTCGAAGGCTACTGGAAGATCAGAACTGTGTTAAAGAATACTTCTGAATTCTCTGTTTACTTGTGTTAAAAAAACACTTTGTAAACTTTATGTGGTGGCTTCTCTTTCTATTCTGTAATTAGCCTTGAGAGAGAGAGGATGCCTTGTATAGGCCCTGCAACAACTGTTCGGTTGCCACAAAATTAGGGATGTGGTAAAAATCACCCCGAACATGTAGCAACCGCCCAGAACATGCAAACGCACGTTCTGCTGCAAGTTGCGCCAACTGCGCACCCCGCGCTCCTTGCACTCTGTGTGACAAAGCGCACACTGAACTGCGCACACTACACGCACTGCACGCATTGCGCACACGGTGCACGCAGCGCAACCAGCGCGCCCGCCCAACCCGAGCAACCCGCGTAACTCAGCACAACCCAGCACAACCCGACTAACCCGTGCAACTCAGCGCAACCCAGCGCAACCTGAGCGCAACCTGGGCGCGCACCTGGGCAGCGTAACTGGGCTTACGCAACTGGGCATGCGCACCTGGGCAGCGCAACTGGGCTTGCGCAACGTGGCAGCGCAACGTGGCTCGTGCAACGAGCGCAACTAAAGCGTACTATACGCCTAGCGACGATGCTGGCGTGCTAAGTACAAAGTGTGCCAACAAAATACCACATTACGCCTCATGAGTCCATGAGCCCGAGTCCGAGTCCGAGTCGCTAAGCCCCTAAGGGGCTTAGCTCCCATGGAAATAAATTTCTCAAGAGCAAAAAGCATGAATGCTTTAATTGTTGATTTTTGCCTTTTTTGTATTAGAAAAATAACCACACATGGCAAACCCATGTGCACCTCCACACCACATGTGCATCTCCAATAATAGCAAAGCTAATATATAGAGATACAATCTTTTTGTTTTTTCCGATGTGGGACTAAAGTTTTCTAAAAGAAAAAACCAAAACTCCAACAATCCCCCACATATCTCTATATATGGGTATAAGTGTTCCCCACAGTAACTGTCCATCATGCATTAGGAGAGATGTCGCTGACGACTTGAATCTTCCCGTATGGATCAAAAATCAGACTATAATACAAAAATGGACTAAGCCTTGAATTCTGCATCATAGCTGAAATTCTTTTCACTCACATAATGTAGTTACATGTGCTTCTGGCTACACATTAAAGTCCCTGTGCCAGCCTATTTTCAGTGTATAATTTTGGGCGTCTACAAGTTTACCCTCAAGAGACGGCCTGATATCTCTTTGTCCATACACTATAGGTGAGTTCATTATAAAGAGACATGGCATGAAGCGCTTTGCGCTTTCCTTGCGGTGCTACGCCGCTATGACATGGCTTAAAGCCAAGGCATTACCCCTCTCTGGAAATCACCCCATATCTGGGAACCTTTGTAGTGTCATACTACTGTAGCATGAGGCAACTGCCTCTTTGTAGTGCCAAACTACCCAGCATGAAGCCTTAGGCTCCCTTGCGATGTTATGCCGCAACGACATGGCTTGCAAGGCCGAGGCTTTATCCCTAACCGGGTACCTTATCATGGTGTCGTGCCACTGTAACATGAGGAACTCCTCCTCTTTGTAGTGCTGACTACACCCCTCTTTATTTTAACATACAATATTACGCTAACTGCCTATTTGCGGTGCTACGCCTCTGTGACTTGGCCTGCAAAGCCGAGGCTTTATCCTATTACTGGGCAGCACCCCACATATAGGAACCTCATTGTGGAGTCACCCCACTGTAGCATAGAGTTTCACTCCTTGTAGTGCTGCTCTACCGTGCCTCCTGTAAATCACACCAGGCATTCACTCTGCATGAGAACTCATTAAGGCAATTAAGCCAACCTTCCCACATGAACCGTTTTCTGCAGAAAATAACAGTAGACAACAGTGGTTATAGGTCCGTAACCTCTCCATGCCTAATAGAACATGTACCCACCGTTCCTGATATTCTTCCGATTAGTGGTCCTCCCTTGAACCAAAAGTTAGATGTCTAGTAGATAAATCTTTGAACTATTAGCATAAAACTTTATGGTAGGAATACAATAATAAAATATCAGAATGCCTTCAAGCCCATTTACAAGCTGTGTCATCGACCAGCTGGCGCTTGAGGCCCTTGTTGAAGGATCCGCCAGGTTCTCCTGACTCCGAACATCAATCACTGCAATAACACCTCTCTTGATAAGATCGTGTACTGCCCTGTGCATCAACCGTACAGTTCTCTTCTTCCCGTTGAAGAGGTCATTTGATGCTACCGTCGTAGTAGCCTGGTTGTCGCAGTATATCGGTATTGCCGGTATTTATGCCCCAACCACTGGAAGATCATACATGAGCTCCCGAAGCCATTCTGCTTCCTCGACTGCGGTATCAAGTGCAAAGAACTCAGATTCTATGGATAACCGCGAGAGCATAGTCTGCTTCTTCAACTTCCACGATATAGCAGCTCCATCCATTGTGAAAATGAATCCACCTGTGGACCTCTCGCTCTCCACCTCTGAGCACCAGCTGGCATCACTGAAGCCTTCCTCTACCGGCGGATCTCCGCTGTAGTACAGTGCATATGTCTGAGTCTTCTTGAGATATCTCATAACCCGTTTCACAGCTTTCCAGTGTTTAGCACCTGGGTTGCTCGTGAAACGACTCAGCATTCCTACGGCGAAAGCTATGTCAGGCCTTGTGGCAGTAGTAGCATACATCAAACTTCCGATTACGCTTGCATTCTCCTTGTGGCAGTATAAGCAAAAGGAGTGATTTCATTAATCACATTAATTACATTGGACTGATTTACAAGCTGAATTTTGAACATTCCTTCGGTATAAAAAGCTTTCCTGAAATATGTTCCCTTGATAGACATCACCATTTGGCCAAATGTAAGTCCTCTGAATTTTCGGGATTTATTTTCGAATTTTCTAAATGATTTATTCTCGATAATTAATTTTGATTTAATTAATTTTGATCATTAAATGCCCTCTACCGTGACTTAGATTTCTAGAGCATCAGGGATGCCAGTCTCTGGAAACTTTCTTCTCGAAATTTGTAGTAGACGAGATTATCTTAATGTTGATATATCGTGTCCCACTCGAACTTGTTCCTATGTGCTCTTTTTGCTTCGCACAAGTTCGGGTTAATTTAGACCATTTAATTATTAATTGATTTCCCACTCTTTTCCTTGATCCTCATAAGCGAGTTACCGTGACTCTTAATTTAGGAGCACAAGGCTAGTCATTTTCTCGAAACCAACTTGTCATGCATGATCTACTCGAGACACTCTTCGCCCATGACCTTCGTGTCCCACTCAGACACACCATCTTGCGCTTCATTTTCTTCGCACAACTTTTGGGTCAATTTAGGCCAATTAATTATCCACCGTAATTTGTGATCTGACTTCCAATTTAATTTCGGGACACGACATCGACCCAACCTAGTCGACCCCAAATATGGACATAGCCCACACGAAGCCTACTACCCGCATGACACTCGCGTCCCATTTATTTGAGCCTCCACATGCTACTTATTTACCCATAATCATAAATACCTATTTTAATTCAAATATTGCACCATGTCCATTATAGCCCAACCCGGCTCCACCGAACCCGAACCCAAGCTCAATATTGTTCTCCCATGACTGGCCAAACACCCCACATAAATTTCTACTTTTCTCTATTTTTAAATACTCCCTACAAATATATTATTTTCTCTCTCTCTATTATATATATATATATATATATATATATATATATATATATATATATATACAAATATATATATATAATATATAACACTCTCTCTCTACCTACACTCCACCCTCTCACTTTACACCTACACATACAACCCCCTTGTCCGACTTCACCCCTCTCTCATTCTCTCTCTAAATCTTTTTTAGATCTCTCTCTCTCTCTCTCTCTTTCTCTCTCTTTATATATTAATATACACACACACATATATTATATATATATAATCTCTCTTTCTCACCCCATCACCACACAAGCCCCCCCTTGCTGTACGAGCAGCACAACCCTCCCCCCATTCTTCTTCTTCACACTCCTTATCCTTTTCCATTTCATTCTTTTTTCACTTCTTTTTCTTCTTGATTCTTCAAGAGGGCATCACCATTCATCATCACCACCCTCACCATCACCATTCATCATCACCACCCTCACCATCACCATACCATCGCCGCCACCACCGTCGCGACCGGCCGCCGCCGTCGTCATGTCCCGGCGCTGCGTCGCCGCCGCCCTGGCCGGCCACAGCGGCCGAGCAACCGCCCGGCAGCAGCAGCACAGCAGCAGCGTAGCAGCTACGAGCAGCAGCAGTAGCTGCCGCGCCACCGCAGCGTGCGAGCGCCACGAGTTGACGCGCCGCACGACGAACCACCGCCGCCGCTAGCCACCCTTGGCCTGGGCGCACCTGGGCGACCACCCTGGGTGTGTCCCCGATCTCCCCAACGAGCCAAACAGGCTATTCGTGCATTTTGCACGAAATCCCGGCGCGATGCGCGCGGGATCAAGGCTAAAAGTTCGCTCAGGGACAGCGACTTCGTACAAATTTTTTGGAAGATCCGACCGTTGGATCGGCGATCCGTCTCCTCCGTCACAATCTCGGTATATCCCTCTTCACCTCTGTCAAGTTGAACAGTTAATTTTATTGTTTGATACCTCAAAGCTGGCCGCCAAGTTGACGTTTTAATTTGTACTATTTTTGGACAGTTTTGCGATGCCAACTTCATAGGTTCATATCTTCGCCGTAGCAGCTTCGTTTGGTGCGCCGTAGGTTTCAATGTACAGCTGGTATAACCCTCTTCTTGCCCCCTTTAGATTTCATTTCAGTTTGAGCTTGTTAGGTCGATCGAATTCGACATCAAAGTTGGTCGTTCGAATTCTTAGTGTTACACTTGTTAAATTCTATTTTTGAACCCGCGACTCCAGATTCAAATTCTGACACCACCAGTAGACTCGTGGCATCGTTCTGGCCTGTTTTTATATAAAGTTTGTTAGATTTGGAGGATGTGAGCCCTGGCACGTATTTCGGTGCAAAGTGGGCCCCACAGTCCAGGTCAACGGGACTTTTTGACGCCGGCTCATCGGAATCCAATTCCGGATATACCGTTGAATTCGTATCGTCATTTTGGACTCGTTGACATATAATTTGCTAGATTTTAGTGGACATTGGTTCCGACACGCATTTCGGTACAAGTCGGATACCAATATCCGGGTCAACGGGTCATTTTGAGTTCGGCTCATCAGAATCCAATTTCGGATATACCGTTGAGTTCGTATCATCATTCTGGACTCGTTGACATATAATTTGCTGAGTTTTGAGGACATTGGTTCTGACACGCTTTTTCGTACAAATTGGAATTTTAATGTTCTGGTCAACGGACCAATTTGAGATCGGGTCAACGGAATCCAATTCTGGATATACCGTTGGGTTCGTATCGTCATTCTGAATTTGTGGACATATAATTTGTTAGGATTAGTGGACTAGTATTCTTGCACGTTTTTTGGTGCAAAGCGGGTCCGACACGGACACCGTCTTGACTCAAAATTACCTTTTTGCCCCTGTGTACAAATTGGACTTATGGGCAGGCTATGTCATATCCCTATTTTAGAAATAGGTATATGACTGTATTTTGACAGTATTATTATATTTGGAGGATTTTAATTTTTGGGGTATTCTTAAAATTTTTATTATTTTCATGGAGGTAATTTTATCCTCATTATTATTATTATTATTATTAATTTTCTTGTTCCAAATCTACCCTCCCAAAATATCTACTTCCTCTCTCTCTTCCCTGGAGAACCCCCCCCCCAAATCCCCTCTCTCTCTCTCTCTCTCTCAGCTCTCTCTCCCTTCCTCACTCTTCCTTCCTCTCTCCAGTCCCCTTCCCGAGCTTCCTCCATCTCCGACCACCGTCCCCACCAGCACCGCCACCGCCATTAGTCGCCACCACCACTGCCCCCTTCTCCTCCGGCCCCCTCTGCCAGCGCCACCGTCTTCCCCACTTTCTGCGACCACCACCATCATCGTCGCCATCTTCAGCCGCCACCGCCATGGCCTCCGGCCACCTTCGCCTGGCCGAGCCCCTAGCTCCGGCCAACACTTCCTCCTTCCCTTCTTGTCACCCCGAGCTCCTTCTCCCTCTCCCGATCTCTCGATCTCCTCTCCCGAGCCCCCTCCGTCGCGGCCACCGCCTTCAGCCGCCACCACCAGCGCTGCGGCCATCACCTCTGCCATCTTCTCCGGCCGGCCTCCTCCGTGGGCCCATGCCGCTTCTTTCGTCCTCCTCCAGCCTCCCCTAGTAGCTCCGGCCGCCTCCCTCTCCGCCGGCAACCCCCTCCGGTGAGATCCTCCTTTGCCTTCTCTCTCCCCTTTTCTCGGTCTGTGTACCCTCGGGATGCGTGCTGTCCCGTGCAGCATGTCATTTCGGGCAGCGCACCCTTGGTTGGTGCACTTCCTTGTTCCCCGTGTTTTCGGGTCGTGTGCACCTCGGTGTACGTGTTGCCTCGTTTTGCGTGTACTTCGGCCTAAGTGTTGCCTAGGGCAGCGGGACGCCTCGAGCCCTACGATGCTCGGGCAGCGTGTTCCCCGGGCCACGTGCCTTGGGTCACGTGCACTCGGTTCGCACGTTCCCTCATTTTCCGTATTTCTCGAGATGCGTGCCCTTGATTTGTGTCATCTTGGTTTGCACATACCTTGGTGTGCGTGCCATCTCGGTTTTTGTGCACCTCGATTCCCGTGCTATCTCGGGTTGTGCATTGTCTCGATCCTCGTATCTCGATCCTCGTGTCTTGGCCTTAGTGCCTACCTCGTGACCCGTACCGCCTCGATACGTGCATGTACCGATTTTCATACTAGCTTCGATTTGTGTGCCGTATTGGTCTTTGTGCCGTCTCGATTCGCGTGTACATCTCGATTTGCGTGTCACATTGATTTGCGCATTATCTTGATATTCATGATTTCTTCGATCTACGTGCACGTCTCGATTTACGTGTACGTTGTCTTCTGTTCATCTCGATTCTCGTACGCGTCTCGATATACGTGCACATCTCGATTTACATGTCCGTATCGATCCGCATACCTCGGTTTTCGTGCCCGATCCCTGCACTGCTTGTGGGACCTACACGGTATAGCCTTTTTCCATCTCTTGTGATTATTTTATTATTTTAATATTTGGTGCTGATGACTATTTATTGTATGTTCTGAGGATCTCGATTGGCGTGCTAGCTTGGATCGCGACTGCCGAAGACTTGCCTACCTAGCCGAGCCCTCTAGGCAACCATCCCTTGCTCATCGGCGGCTCTTGCCATCTCTTCTGGATTTTATTGTATTTAATTTATTGTAAATTGTATAACCATGAGTAGTGTAGCTTAGCAGTAGAACTGCCATGATAACCTAGACTAGCTTTGTCCGATACTGGGATAGACCGTATCGGACGACTCGGATGGGTCATCCACACCTCCGAGGATACGAGCACGACTCACTTGTACGGATTGTCCCCATATGCCTCGTGTCCGACTCGCGGTCGGGTAATGGCTTTGGCTAACTTAACTTGTGGCAGTAATTGTGCTTGGGTTAGGGATTTATGGACATGTGTTATGGTGCGCCCTACGAGACGGTTATTTTATTATTATACATGTTAGCTTGGTGCCCAGTACGCATTGTAGCGCTGCTGGAGGCCGGAACTTAGTGGCTCGGGTTCGATTGGTTTCCAGTACGCATCGTAGTACTGATGGAGGCCGAGACTTAGTATTTTCGGCTATCGATTTGTTCCCAGTACGCATCGTAGTGCTGCTGGTAGTTGAGACTTAGTGTTCTCAGCCTGCGATTCAGAGATTCTGCGACGGGTTGTGCCGAGTGGTTTTAGCCCCTATTCGTAGGGTGCTTCCATCCAGATTACAAGGGAGACTCTACCGGATTTTTCCAGAATTCCCGGTTGGAAATTTGGTTCGAAGGATTTGGGCAGAGCCATTCCTTTGGTTTACGGGACTGAACTCATGCATGTTCTTTTTGGTATAGCATCCCTGATCTCATTGCCTGCTAGGTAGACTCCCGACTAGATTAGTCGTCTAGCGTCTTGACCTGTCTTGTCCGCCGGATTGTGTAAGGGGAGCGGTTCTACTCGGGTGAAGCTCTGCAACCCTGGTCCTTGTTTGGTTTAAGGGTTGTGGATCTGATCCAGAGTGGTTCACGCAATCCTTGTCTTTTCGACGGTATCACCCATTGGACTCTTGACCCGTGACCCTTCTTTTTGATAGTGTTCTAGTTTAGTTTGTTATCCCATTGTTTGTCCTGTCCGCCGGATTGTGTAAGGAGAGCGGTTCTACTCGGGTGAAGGTCTGCAACCCTGGTCCTTGTTTGGTTTAAGGGTTGTGGATCTGATCCAGAGTGGTTCACACAATCCTTGCCATCTTCCGACGGCGTTGATTAGTGTTGACCCATGTGTTGGGATTATGATCTTATTCGAGGATTAACTATGAGAAGATATGATATTGAGATAGTGATAATGGTAGACTAAGCGGATTGTTAGATAGTGTTGCTAGTTCTTTGGTGATGTTCTAATTTGATCAAATATGTCTTTGAGGACTTTTGGATTTTGATATTGGTGCGAGTGTCTCGTGGAACGAATAGAATATCGAGGGTATTATTATATGATTTTTACTCGACTTCCCAAACGTCCAAAACTGGAGACCTTTGTGTATTTCGGTAGTTGGGGAACCTGGTTTGATTGCTATGTCTTGGTAGTTGAGGGGCTTATTTTCTAGTAGCTTGCGATCATTGACTTGAAGGATTCTTGTGAGTCAGAGGGCCTAACATTGTTAGGGGGATGAGCTTGGTATTTGGTGGTTGTCTTTATTGACGTGATATTCACTCCATCATGGATGGAAGACTCTTGCTAGATTGATCTGGTGGATGGACCGACTTAATGATTGGAGCTGTAGGCTCCCATATATGCTTGAGATGTTATTATAGTAGAGGTTCTGGTCTTGTACTTGACCTGATATCCATGCCACGATGTGGGCAGATGACTTCTTATGACTGACAGATTTGTCCTTGTCCCAGACCTGACTACCTGTATCCGTGCTATAAGTCCAGTTACCCTTTGAGGTACTGGCCCTGACCTTGCACTGCGGTGCCCTTTGTCAACTGGCACTTTGAGGTGCTACTTCCATGATTATATGACATTACGATGCCATCTTGATATTCTAGCTATTTTATGTGATTACCTACACGGGTATCTGGTAGTTGACCTATAGTCTTAGCGTGGTTAGGATTGCTTGCTTGCTTGTTGCATAACACTAAGGATGGATCACAACTGGGACTATAGGTGCCGAGGTTGATTCTTACTTAGCATTCTAGTACTGAGGTACGACATCTAGGAGGATGATCATGTGACCACGACATGTGATTTCGGATAAATGTATGGTTAATCTAGGCAACTTAAACTGGTAGAAGCATTGGAAGGGAACGGAATCCCGAGATAGTGCATTACCAGCCTTATCCCAGACATCAGTCATGACCTGCAGGCTGGCCGCCACGGATATTGTTACCAGTCGTACTAGTGGATGGCAATATCCGACTACTTATGTACTATACATTATATACATGGCATGCTCGGCACGGTAGCCTTACGAGGGACCGGTGGTGACATGCAAGCCCGATGGCCTTACGAGGGATCGGTGCTCTTCTTACATGCTATACTTGGCCTCGCTAGCCCTGCTGGGACGGCACGATCTGAGGATTCCTATATTACATTGTTGGGGTAATCCAACCTCCACATAGACAGCCGTAGGCATTTGAGTGGCCGCTTATTTATATAATTGTTTGGCTTGTTGCTTGCTAAGCTGGCTGATACGTTTCATTCCCTTGTTCTTGTTTGATGTAGGGATGGGTTACTGTTTCGATGACAGACTACGAGTTCCAGTTGGCGATGCAAGCATTAGTGGATGTTATGATGACTGTGATGATTGTTGGTTACTTACGTATTAGTAGTTGGATTGCTGCCTTATATTCTGTAATCGTGCGTTGGTAACGCACGATCCTTTACCCTCATTACTGCTGTTCATACGTGCTATTTCTGTCATATTTTATCATGCTGGTTTTCTTCGCCCGTCCTTGAGCCTTCCTTTCTGGTACTTGCTACGGTTGGCCTGACCAACCCTGGATTGTTCCCAGATTTCTAGTGACCGATCATGTGGATCTTCCAAACTTGACTTGGAGGACGCGCTTCAGTTCCTGATCCTGAGAGAACTGTGTGGGAAGGTATTATGTCTACATTATTTCTTATTGTAGACTCTCGGATTTTTATATGAGTATTTCATGCTTTCCATATGATTATCTCTCTTGATATTGTTTCATTGTGATATTGTCTGTGGACATGAGATCGGATTTAGGCCATAGATTGATTGCATGCTAGGATACCCAGCAAGACTTGACAGCCGTCATCGCCGTATAGTGTATTCGTACCTTATACGGTGTAGCTGGCCTACGTCCGCCCCCGTATTCCGGTACTGGGGCATGACATGGTTTTAGTGGTGGCCCATGCAGGTCTCGTTTTGAGATTTTGTTGGATATTACATGATTATTGATCTCAGTCCACTATTCCTTGGTATTCCCACTTGTTACACTTGTCCTTTGCTCCCTTGAACCTGTGAACTAGTCCTCATCTCTACTTGGACCTATCTTGCTTGGCCATGTCTTATTCGTGATTATCTACCTCTGATCCTTGTTTGATGGATATGATCCTATAGTTGGTCATGTCGATCACCTTATTTGATGAGATGTTATCTCCATCATTTGGGTTACATGATTATTTATCTTGGGTTTTGTACTCTCTATCGGTGTTTCGCCTTGTTTGATTTCCTGTTATCCATTTCGTTCATTGACTTCGTGTTGACTTAGTATAATTATCGCCCTCTTCGAGCGTTGGCTGGATTGCTGCAGGATGAAGATTTCATCAGGACTCTGAGATTGGATATTTTAACGTTTGTTGAGTATCCGAGGGATATTCTTGTATCGATTCGGCTTCCTTGATTCCGGACAGTTCCGCACTCATGATTATCTGTTTCAGATATTATTTTTATAAATATACTTGCTATACATTATATTTTGATATGGATCCTTGGTTTGGAGTATTTTCCTACGGATATGGAGTATTTTCTTAGAAAAGCTATCTTGTGGTTATTATTGAATATATTTTTGGATGTGTGTTACGATTCACCTGGATTTTGGATTTTGATGGTTTTCTAGGACTCGTTATATTGATAGAGATTTTGTGATTTTAGTGATTCGGATATTTGGGTTATGGATTTGATTCGTTTTGGGTATTTGTCAAGAGTACCGGGTGACCCTAGTATACCTTGACGGCGTGGTAGCGAAAGTTGCAGCCGCTCAATTATAGCGTCATGGTGAATCTTTTGCAGCCATTCCGGATGGCGTGGCAAAGAATGACCACGGCACACATTTTTCGGATATTAGGAAACTACGGTCATCGGTTCGAGACAGATATCCTGTATTTTATAATTTTATGTGGATTTATTATTTTTCTTTATGCAGTTGGGATTTTACGTTTTCTGACATTGTTTTCGACATTCTATACTTGTTTTGATTTATGGGATTATTTCGTGTATGCAAGACTCTGATTTTTGGAATTCTTTCGATGTTTTGGATTTACCTTGCGAGTTGATTTATTTAGGTAGACCTTGTTTTCCTTGATGTTTTCATATTGAGATTTTGTTCGTTTCTTATTGTATTACTTGATTTCTGTAAGGTGGGTAGAGTTTTCATGGTACCTATATGTACTAGTTTTGAGAATCTTATATACATGATTTCGAAATTTCGAGGACGAAATTTTTGTAAGGTGGGTAGGATGCCATATCCCTATTTTAGAAATAGGTATATGACTGTATTTTGACAGTATTACTGTATTTGGAGGATTTTAATTTTTGGGGTATTCTTGAAATTTTTATTATTTTCTTGGAGGTAATTTTATCCTCATTATTATTATTATTGTTGTTCTTATTATTATTATTATTATTATTATTATTATTATTATTATTATTATTATTATTATTATTATTAATTTTCTTGTTCCTAATCTACCCTCCCAAAATATCTACTCCCTCTTTCTCTTCCCTGGAGAACCCCCTCCCCCCCAAATCTCCTCTCTCTCTCTCAGCTCTCTCTCTTCCTCACTCTTCCTCCCTTTCTCCAGTCCCCTTCCCGAGCTCCCTCCATCTCCGGCCACCTTCCCCACCGGCACCGCCACCGCCATTAGTCGCCACCACCACTGCCCCCTTCTCCTCCGGCCCCCTCTGCCAGCGCCACCGTCTCCCCCAATTTTCGCGACCACCACCATCATCGTCGCCATCTTCAGCCGCCACCGCCATGGCCTCCGGCCACCTTCGCCTGGCTGAGCCCCCAGCTCCGGCCAGCACTTCTTCCTTCCCCTCTTGTCGCCCCGAGCTCCTCCTCCCTCTCCCGATCTCTCGATCTCCTCTCCCGAGCACCCTCCGCCGCGGCCACCGCCTTCAGCCGCCACCACCAGCGCCGCGGCCACCACCTCTGCCATTTTCTTCGGCCGGCCTCCTCCGTGGGCCCCTGCCGCTGCTTCCGTCCTCCTCCAGCCTTCCCTAGTAGCTCCGGCCGCCTCCCTCTCCGCCGGCAACCCCCTCCGGTGAGATCCTCCTTTGCCTTCTCTCTCCCCTTTTCTCGGTCTACGCACCCTCGGGATGCGTCCTGCCCCGTGCAGCGTGTCGTCTCGGGCAGCGCACCCTCGGTTGGTGCGCTTCCTCGTTCCCCGTGTTTTTGGGTCGTGTGAACCTCGGTGTATGTGTCGCCTCATTTTGCTTGTACCTCGGCCTACGTGCTGCCTAGGGCAGCGGGACGCCTCGAGCCCCGCACTGCTCGGGCAGCGTGTTCCCTGGGCCACGTGCCTTGGGTCACGTGCACTCGGTTCGTGCGTTCCCTCATTTTCCGTGTTTCTCGGGATGCGTGCCCCTTGATTTTTGTCGTCTTGGTTTGCGCATACCTTGGTGTGTGTGCCGTCTCGGTTTTCGTGCACCTCGATTCCTATGCTACCTCGGGTTGTGCGTCGTCTCGATCCTCGTGTCTCAGCCTTTGTGCCTACCTCGTGACCCGTGCCGCCTCGATACGTGCACGTACCGATTTGCGTACTAGCTCCGATTTACATGTCGCATTGGTCTTTGTGCCGTCTCGATTCGTGTCTACATCTCGATTTACGTGTCACATTGATTTGCGTGCTATCTTGATATTCATGATTTCCTCGATCTACGTGCATGTCTCGATTTACGTGTACGTTGTCTCCTGTTCATCTCGATTCTCGTACGCGTTTCGATATACATGCACGTCTCGGTTTACGTGTCCGTATTGATCCGTGTACCTCGGTTTTCGTGCCCGATCCCTGTTCTGCTTGCGGGACCCACACGGTATAGCCTTCTGCCATCTCTTGTGATTATTCTATTATTTTATTATTTGGTGCTGAAGACTATTTATTGTGTGTTCTGAGGATCTCGATTGGCGTGCTAGCTTGGATCGCGACTGCCGAAGACTTGCTTACCTAGCCGAGCCCTCTAGGCAAGTATCCCTTGCTCATCGGCGGCTCTTGCCATCTCTCCGGGATTTTATTGTATTTAATTTATTGTAAATTGTATAACCATGAGTAGTGTAGCTTAGCAGTAGAACTGCCATGATAACCTAGACTAGCTTGGTCCGATACTGGGATAGACCGTATCGGACGACTCGGATGGGTCATCCACACCTCCGAGGATACGAGCACGACTCACTTGTACGGAATGTCCCCATATGCCCCGTGTCCGACTCGCGGTCGGGTAATGGCTTTGGCTAACTTTACTTGTGGCGGTGATTGTGCTTGGGTTAGGGATTTATGGACATGTGTTGTGGTGCGCCCTGCGAGGCGGTTATTTTATTATTTTGCATGTTGGCTTGGCGCCCAGTACGCATTGTAGCGCTGCTGGAGGCCAGGACTTAGTGGTCTCGGGTTCGATTGGTTTCCAGTATGCATCGTAGTACTGCTGGAGGCCGAGACTTAGTGTTCTCGGCTATCGATTTATTTCCTGTACGCATCGTAGTATTGCTGGTAGCTGAGACTTAGTGTTCTCAGTCTGCGATTCTGCGATTCTGCGGCGGGTTGCGCCGAGTGATTTTAGCCCCTATTTGTAGGGTGCTCCCATCAGATTACAAGGGAGACTCTGTCGGATTTTTCCAGAATTCTCGGTTGGGAATTTGGTTTGAAGGATTTGGGCAGAACCATTCCTTTGGTTTACGGGACTGAACTCATGCATGTTCTTCTTGGTATAGCATCCCTGATCTCATTGCCTGCTTGGTAGACTCCCGACTAGATTAGTCGCCTAGCGTCTTGACCTGTCTTGTCCGCCGGATTGTGTAAGGAGAGCGGTTCTACTCGGGTGAAGGTCTGCAACCCTGGTCCTTGTTTGGTTTAAGGGTTGTGGATCTGATCCAGAGTGGTTCACGCAATCTTTGCCTTTTCGACGGTATCACCCATTGGACTCTTGACCTGTGACCCTTCTTTTTGATAGTGTTCTAGTTTAGTTTGTTGTCCCATTGTTTGTCCTGTCCGCCGGATTGTGTAAGGAGAGCGGTTCTACTCGGGTGAAGGTCTGCAACCCTGGTCCTTGTTTGGTTTAAGGGTTGTGGATCTGATCCAGAGTGATTCACACAATCCTTGCCATCTTCCGACGGCGTTGATTAGTGTTGACCCATGTGTTGGAATTATGATCTTATTCGAGGATTGACTATGAGGAGATATGATATTGAGATAGTGATAATGGTAGACTAAGCGGATTCTTAGATAGTGTTGCTAGTTCTTTGGTGATGTTCTAATTTGATCAGATATGTCTTTGAGGACTTTTGGATTTTGATATTGGTGCGAGTGTCTCGTGGAACGAATAGAATATCGAGGGTATTATTATATGATTTTTACTCGACTTCCTAAACGTCCAAAACTGGGGACCTTTGTGTATTTCGGTAGTTGGGGAACCTGGTTTGATTGTTATGTCTTGGTAGTTGAGGGGCTTGTTTTCTAGTGGCTTGTGATCATTGACTTGGAGGATTCTTGTGAGTTAGAGGGCCTAGCATTGTTGGGGAATGAGCTTGGTATTTGGTGGTTGTCTTTATTGACGTGATATTCACTCCATCATGGATGGGAGACTCTTGCTAGATTGATCTGGTGGATGGACCGACTTGATGATTGGAGCTGTAGGCTCCCATATATGCTTGAGATGTTATTATAGTAGAGGTTCTGGTCTTGTACTTGCCTGATATTCATGCCACGATGTGGGCAGATGACTTCTTATGACTGACAGATTTGTCCTTGTCCCAGACCTGACTACCTGTATCCGTGCTATAAGTCCAGTTACCCTTTGAGGTACTGGCCTTGACCTTGCACTGCGGTGCCCATTGTCTACTGGCACTTTGAGGTGCTACTTCCATGATTATATGGCATTACGATGCCATCTTGATATTCTAGCTATTTTATGTGATTACCTGCACGGGTATCTGGTAGTTGACCTATAGTCTTAGCGTGGTTAGGATTGCTTGCTTGCTTGTTGCATAACACTAAGGATGGATCACAACTGGGACTATAGGTGTCGAGGTTGATTCTTACTTAGCGTTCTCGTACTGAGGTACGACATCTAGGAGGATGATCATGTGACTACGGCATGTGATTCCGGATAAATGTATGGTTAATCTAGGCAACTTAAACTGGTAGAAGCATTGGGAGGGAACGGAATCCCGAGATCGTGCATTACCAGCCTTATCCCAGACATCAGTCATGACCTGCAGGCTGGCCGCCACGGATATTGTTACCATTCGTACTAGTGGATGGCAATATCCGACTACTTATGTACTATACATTATATACATGGCATGCTCGGCACGGTAGCCTTACGAGGGACCGGTGGTGACATGCAAGCCCGGTGGCCTTACGAGGGGTCGGTGCTCTTCTTACATGCTATACTTGGCCTCGCTAGCCCTGCTGGGACGGCACGATCTGAGGATTCCTATATTGCATTGTTGGGGTAACCCAACCTCCACATAGACAGTCGTTGGCATTTGAGTGGCCGCTTATTTATATAATTGTTTGGCTTGTTGCTTGCTAAGCTGGCTGACACGTTACGCTGTCCCGGCACAGTAATTCATTCCCTTGTTCTTTTTTGATGTAGGGATGGGTTACTGTCACGACCCGCTACCCAAATTGTTGGGCCAGGCCGAGCCATGCCTAGCCTACGCTTGAGATAAAATGTAGTAAGCTGTTCTAAAGACAACAATATAAGACTAAATGTGCTAACAGTTCTATAATTGAATAAAAGTCATAAATGCTCCAAACACAAAAGTCGTCTCATATAGAAATAAGTCTAAAGTACAAGTGATCTGAAATGTAAAACTGGATACATGTCCAGTTACAAAATATGTAGCCTAATACGTGACTACTCTCAAAAGTCTAAAGCAAAAAGATAACTAGGCGAGGTTTCCCGCAGGAACATCCTCGTAAAGCAAAGCCGGGTCCTCGGCAGTATCTCCATAGTATGTATCGCAGAGTAACTCCTCCTCAGTAAGGATACCTACAACGTTATCTTGTCAGGACGGGAGCAAGTACTGGTTCTAGCAAACTAAATATACTAAGCATGAACAAGAATGTAATAAACTGGAATCATGGCATATCATGGGTTAATTAGTTCCTTTTAGAAATAACAACATGCAGTTTAAAAGTTTAAAACTGTAGCATGTACGTGAATCGGTCAATAGGTGAAATAGGATGTACAGCGGCACATATCGAGTTTTTCTGGCATGCACATACGTGCACGAACGGCATTGGTGTATATCCATACACAAACGCGGGATCAGAACATACGGCAAGGTCACATATAGAATGTCACCGAGCGCGGTAAATACATACGGAGAAGGGGGTCATGTTCACGTACAATACTAACAGTTTCCCCTTAACCCGTTATTTAAACATGTGAGAGATATGAGATACTGTCTAAACATGGTAGAGACTAAAAGTAATACAGCATGTAAAGTTCTAACTTGCTACCCTAAGGATCAGCATTTAACATGGTTGGTAAATTGCAGTTTATTGTTATAGCAGTATGTAAAGTTCGTAGAAAGTACTGGCCTCTAGCAAAGCAAAGCAAAACAAGCTGCGATAAAAGTGCTATAGATGTCCGGTAACTCGTCACTGTAGAAATAAATGTAATAACTTAGTTTTTACACTAAGCTAAAACGCTAAGACACTAATTGGTGCAACACGACTTGTGACTGGGCACCTAGCCAAAATGATGACTCTGGCATAGGAGACCAATGTGGGGTGACACACCACTTTAACTAACTTTCTAGGGTCTTTACACTAGTGAAGGGTGAGGTTCAACACGGCTAAAACTCAAAGTAACACAAAAAGTTACAAGTCGTAATTAATCAATAAATAAATCAAATGCTCATTGTGTTTTAACAATTTTTGAGATAGACAAAAATCTTAATTTTACTTAAAGTAAAGTACCAAAATGATCCTTGCTAATTATAGAAATTTATTATAATTTTTCTGAAATTTATTAACCAGTATAAGTATTTTATAAAAATCAGTTTTTCTAAGTATACAGAAAATGAGTTTTGGTTTCATATGCCAAACTAGTGGCAAAACTGTAAATTAAATACTATAAAAATTATACTAAATTAGCTAAATTAACATAGTATCTAAATACTATTTTTTCAGAATTTTAACAGTAATTTAAGTATTTTTAGAAATCCAAAAACAGCATTGCACACAATTGAAATTAAATAATTAATTATCTGCGTATTTTGTCCATGTATATAATTTGAACCAAAGTTCAAATACAGGACCCAAGGCCATGAATCAAGTCCAATATGACTTGTACAGGTACTGAATGTGTGAAAACACATTTGGGCCCAAAAACCCATGCTAGGCTTGGACACCAAATGGTTGCAGTAATTTAAATACACTAAAATATAAATTGGTAAATATTACAAAATAAATATTAATATTTTAATAAGGCAACTTTATACATAGTAGTTATAAAAATGTGATAAGTATATTTACATAGGAAAATAACTTACACTAAGTATAGTGAAATACATATATAAAATGGTATACATATATAATAATATATATACACATAAATATATAGATATTTACATAAAGGACATATATATGTTTAAAAATTACATATATATACATATGTATAAGAAAATACTTAACTATAAAATATATATATATATATATATATATATATATATATATACAAATATTGTATACAAATACATATAATAGTATATATATATATATATATAATAATATATATATACAAGAAAATATATACATATATACATATGTGTACATAATACATATATATATATATATATATATATATATATATATATATATATATATATATATATATATATTTTATATATATATTTTATATATATATATATATATATATATATATATATATATATATATATATATATATATATATATATATACATAAAAATAAAAAAAAATAAAAAAAAAATATACATACATAATATCATAAAGTACTAAAAATGAAGTATATATATATATATATATATATATATATATATATATATATATATATATATATATATATATATATATATATATATATATATGAAAAAAAAAAAAATATATATATATATATATATATATATATATATATATATATATATATATATATATATATATATATGAAATAGCATATATATATATAATATAGTATATATAATAATACATATATCTATATACAAATATATGTATACATATATATATATATAAATATATATATATAAAACAAAAAGAAAAAGAAAAAGGAAAAGAAAAAGAAAAAGAATTAAACACAGCAGTAAGGGCTCGAACCCAAGCCAGCGCTGGGGGTGAGTTTAGGCTAGGTCGGACTCGCCAGGGGGTCAGCCCGAGGGTTGTGTTAGGATTAGGGTTTTGTTTAATTTATTTAGGTTTTAAGTGTTTAAATGATAAAAAAAAATATAAACACAGTCCTGTGTCCTGACAGTTAGGGACACAGGTATTAACGTGTCCGGGTCGATTTCGACACGTACGACACGAGTTTCACGTGTCCAGTTCCACACTCGTGCTCGCCAGGACACGGCGAACAACATAGGTCTAACACGAGACACGCACGACACGAAAAGACACTGCTACTCATGTGTCCGGTCATCGAAGGGGGATTTCGAGGGTGCTGGCGGGCGGAGGAGCGGTCGGGACGGCGGCGCTCGGGTGGCGACGCGTTCGCCTTGTCACGGCGAACCCTTTGGTGGTGGTGGTAGGGGGTGGCGTTCGTCGTAGGGGCGACGCTGGGGGTTTAGCCGAAGTTAGGGTTCCGGTGGGAGAAAAGTGGAGGAGACGGTGGCGTGGGCGATCGTGGTGGGGTTTTAGGGTTAGGGTCAGGACTGGAAAGAGGGAGGGGGTTTAAGTAGGGGCTTGAGGCGGTCGGGGGCAGCCAGAAAGGGCGGGGGCAGGCTGCGCTGGCGGTCGTCGGTCTGCGGAGTGGGTGAGGAGAGAGAGTGTAGTCGTGGGGGGAGGGGGTAGTGTAGTTTAGCACTGTGGTCCCTAGATTTAGGTTATTTACCAATAGGTCCCTAAAGCTACTGAATGCAAAATAGGATTTGCAAAACGATATTAAAAAGATTTAAGTATTTGCAGAAACTATTTAAAACATTTAAAGTAATTACAAATCTACATTAAAACAATTCTAAAATTTACAAAATGGTATTAAAACATTTAAATTAATTGCAAAGAAATATTTTTAATATATAAAACTCATTTAAAAATCATTTAAAAATTCTAGAAAAATTCCTAAAAATCCTAATAATTATTTTAAGGCTATAAATGACATTAAAAATTAATTAACACTTAATTAACTAAAATTTGAGAAACAGGGGCTTACAGTTACTGTTCCGATGACAGACTACGAGTTCCAGTTGGCGATGCAAGCATTATTGGATGTTAGGATGACTGTGATGATTGTTGGTTACTTACGTATTAGTAGTTGGATTGCTGCCTTATATTCTGTAATCGTGCGTTGGTACCGCACGATCCTTTACCCTCATTACTGCTGTTCATACGTGCTATTTCTGTCACATTTTATTATGCTGGTTTTCTTCGCCCGTCCTTGAGCCTTCCTTTCTGGTACTTGCTACGGTTGGCCTGACCAACCCTGGATTGTTCCCAGATTTCCAGTGACCGACCCTGTGGATCTTCCAAACTTGACTTGGAGGACGCGCTTCAGTTCTTGATCCTGAGGGAACTGTGTGGGAAGGTATTAGGTCTATATTATTTCTTATTGTAGACTCTCGAATTTTCATATGAGTATTTTCTGCTTTTCATATGATTATCTCTCTTGATATTGTTTCATTGGGATATTGCATGTGGACATGAGATCGAATTTAGGCCATAGATTGATTGTATGCTAGGATACCCAGCAAGACTTGACAGCCGTCATCGCCGTATAGTGTATTCGTACCTTATACGGTGTAGCTGGCCTACGTCCACCCCGTTTCCGGTACTGGGGCGTGACAGGCTATTCTAGCTATTTCAACCATTCTGGACACGTTGGTAATGGTTGTTTCACCATCCGACAATATCTGTAGGTTTTCACCATATTATTATAATATTTTCTCCTTTTGGGTTGTTTTAGAGACCCGTCAATTTCAGTAATTTCTAAATCACTGAAATTCATAAGTTGACCTTGTAGATGTTTATAGAGACTAGCTTTGACCCAGTTTGACCATAGTTGACTTTTTTGACTGAACGTCGAAGTAGAGTCAACATTTGACCTAGGTTAGACTAGTTTTGACCTTGGTTGACCACAGTTGACTATTTTGACCAAAAGTCAACCGGAAGTCAACCGTAGCCTAAAATTGACTAGAACTGGACCAGAGTTGACCAGTTGATCCAAAGTCAACTGTTAATCAACGTTTGACCTTGAGTTGACCTAGGATTGACCAGAGTTGACCAGTTGACCAGAAGTCAACTATAAGTCAACCCTTGACTTAGATTAACTTGCCTTGACCTAGTTTGACTTAGTATGACTTGATTTTACTTCCAAACCCTTATATTGATACAGTATTCCACCTATAGGTCCTCGAGGCACTGTTCTTGGACCAGTTGACATATTCTACCAGATCACAGGCGAGTACATTCTCTGATAATATTTCTGTTTTATGATATCGTCTATGTTTCTTGTATTTAGTGTAGATATCCTTGTTCTCTTGACACATTGTTAACACGGATTGGTATTTCTCTGGATCCCGTCATGAGATATTATTCCTCGCTTTCCTTGGTATATCTTGTGCAAGTCTTTCTTGTTCCTTGTGTATTGTATAGACACGATTCCTGCGAAGGCTAGCTACCCTCTCGGAGAATCGCGTGTCATGATGTGTCATGGTTGGATCCACTATAATGGTCGGGGACGGGGAGTATTAGTGTAGATGTGTGGTCAATACCCGCCTTGTATATTTTGTGAACCTTATGAATGCCAATCATACACCACACGTATGGTTGGCTAGATCATGACCTTGTGCAGACCCAAGCCGGCCACATGTTGTAGCTAGTACTCACACACTTAGATAGATGTTTCTTGATTCTTGTATATGCCATGATCAGTTTTACTTGCCTTGTTCTAGCTCTAGATTTACCGCTTACCTTGCCATGATACTCACATGTACATTTCATAATTTCTTGTTTATTCTCTCTATTTACTGCTATATTTTCAATATCGTCTAATTAGAACTGTTATTTGAGATTTGTGCTCGTTCCATCCTGACTGGATATGTTGACAAAATTTTAGGAGTAGTTATGCCCTCAGTATTGGACTTCACGATGTTGCTAGCTGAGGTGGATCTCACTATTCTTCTATGTGAGTTGCCTGGTAGTTATCCTTAGTTAGTCTTGTTGTTCCTTCTTTATTTTTCTGTCTTATGATCCTTATAGATTCTAGTTGTTCTAGTAATATTGTTATTATTTCTTGTCTTATCTTCCTTAGTTCTTGATGTGACATGAGTACATTTCTAGTTATGGATCTTTAGATGTTGTAGTTAGTTTAGGGTACATGACAGCGCTCTACCGCCGATACTGCGGCGTAGGCTGGACGTGGCCCACATATTCGTACCTGTATATTCGGGTGCGGGTCGTGACACCAACATTGATGTCCATCCTGAGGCCTGCTTTACAAAGTAGGCCTCCTGAGATCAGGTTCTTGGTGATAGCAGGTACGTGCTTCACGCCTTGAAGCGTCAGAGACTTCCCCGAAGTCAGCTTCAACACCATCGTCCCGATCCCGAGCACTTCAGCTTGTGCCTGGTTCGCCATCATAACCACTTCAGAAGTAGGTGTATTGGTGGTGAACCACTCTTTACTGGAGAAGACATGGCAGGAGGCTCCAGTGTCTACCCACCAGTTAGAGTCAGTCCTTACCGTATCAACCTGCACAATCATAGCAACAACGTCAGTGATCATAGATACCTTACTAGGTTCTCCTTGCTCTGATTGCTTGGCCTTTGCTTTGCATTCATTCTTGAAGTGGCCCTTCTTGCCACACTTGAAACAAGGCATTTGAGACTTTGCCTTCTTTCGCTTGAAGGAAGTCCCCTTCACGTTCAGATTGTTAGGGTCCTTCTTCTTGCTGTGGGAAGCCGCCTGCTTTCCCCTTGGTTCCTTGGTATGAACCAGATTGGCGTTAGCCAATTGCATGGACAGTACGTCCACCTTCAGTTGAGCCCGTATCTGGTCCTCAACATAGATTTCCTGTAAGAGATCTTCAAGACTGATCTCTAGCTTCTTCCTATGCATGTTTGCATAGAACTTACTCCACCCAGCGGGGAGCTTTGAGACAATCCCTCCAACAACAAACTTGTCAGGGAGGGGCATCGCCTCGTCTTCCAACTTCTGTCGCAGCTTCAGAAATTCTTTTACCTGCGGCAGCATGGACTTCTCGTCCTTAAAGAGCCATTTGTGATATTTTTCAACCACAAATATCTTGCTCCTGTTCTTGTCTTCTTCGTACAGTTTCTCCAGAGAATCCCATATGTCTCTGGCAATTGGTTTCTTACTGTAGGATTATGCTAGGGAATCCTCCATAACATTCAGGATAAGCAACTTGCAAATGCTATTCTCCCTTCTCCATTTGGCCTGAAGTTTAGTAGCCGCTGTGATTGCGGCATCAGACCTAGTATCTGGAACAGTAGGTTCCTCTTCAATTGTAAAAACAATATTTTAAATCAACACTTCAAGGAAGGTGATTCTGAATTACGAGAATCTAAAAAGATTTCGTAATCAACAGCAATCAGATCGTAGTACTTCTAAAAAGAAGATACAATCAGAATTACTGGCAGCAACGAAGAAGGTGACTGGCGAAAGATGGAAGAACTCCTGCTGGGGTGAATAATCACCGTTGCTCAAAGCTTTATTCGTCCTACACGAACAGCTTCCAGGAACCAGCAAGTTCGTCGGAGAACTTGGAACACTCCTGCTCTTCTGACTCCTCGGATGGATACGAACTCCCGTGCAAAAGCAACGCTGGTGCAGCGCCTTTCCTCTCTCTCTCTCTCTCTCGAAGGCTATTGGAAGATCAGAACTGTGTTAAAGAACACTTCTGAATTCTCTGTTTACTTGTGTTAAAAAATACTTTGTAGACTTTCTGTGGTGGCTTCTCTTTCTATTCTGTAATTAGCCTTGAGAGAGAAAGGATGCCTTATATCGGCCCTGCAACCACTGTTCGGTTGCCACAAAGTTAGAGACGTGGTAAAAACCACCCCAAACATGTAGCAACCGCCCAGAACATGCAAACGCACGTTCTGCTGCAAGTTGTGCCAACTGCGCACCCCGTGCTCCTTGTACTCTACGCGACAGAGCGCGTACTGAACTGCGCACACTGCACGCATTGCGCACACGGCACACGCAGCGCAACCAGCGCGCCCGCGCAACCTGAGCAACCCGAGCAACCCGCGCAACCCAACGCAACCCAGCACAACCTGAGCGTAACCTGGGCAGCGCAACTGGGCTTGCGCAACTGCGCATGCACAACGTGGCAGCACAAGTGGCTCGCGCAACGAGCGCAACTAAAGCACACTATGTGCCTAGTGACGATGTTGACGTGCTAAGTGCAAAGTGCGCCAACAAAATGCCACAATACGCCTCATGAGCCCATGAGCCCGAGTCTGAGTCCGGGTCCGAGTCCGAGTCCGAGTCCGAGTCCGAGTCGCTAAGCCCCTACGGGGCTTAGCTCCCATGGGCTGCCAACCTCTCTATCGTCGCTGTAGCCAGCTGATGGACATCATCAATGCCTCTGGTAAATGCCGTCGTCTGACGCTGCTGCAGGGTCTGCTGCGACTCTAGGAACTGCTGGAAATATGTAAACATCTGTGCAGCATCCACAAATCCAGATGGCATCTGCTGCTGGTACTGCTGGTGCTGCTGGTGCTGCTCAAACTGAGGCTGACGAAACTGCGGGGGAGGCATGTCTGGGGTAGCTGGGATGGTCCCCCGAATAAGTAGAGGTGCACCCCCAAACGTGGCAGAAGCTCCCACATGAGCTGGAGTAAGGGGAGCTGCAGTCTCCGGGTCCTGGTGAACTGGACGAGAGGTGGCAGACCTCTCAGTGGTGTCACCTGGACCGAGACGCTGCGATCGTGTCTCCACCATCCTGAAGACAGATCAACAAGGAAGTCAATAACGGTACAAGGATGATAGTATCAAAGGACAATATGAAATAGATTATATAGATTTGAACAAAAGTCAGTAGATTCAAATCCATGGAAATTTTCCTAATTGTGATTGAGCATCCACTCTCTCTAAGCCTATTCCTTAAATCCTATCACAGGCTGTAGTGATACTCTAGTTCGAATACCACTACATAAATTCGAGACCTGCATGGGCCACCACTAAAAACGTGTCACGACCCGCACCCACTGTTAGGGTACGAGAACGTAACAACGCCCAGCCTACGCCGCAGTGTCGGCGGTAGAACGCTGTCCTAGGTTAATCATCTAACAATATAAAGTACCTGTACAGTTTATACTCTCCGAGTGGAGGTGACAAATAGAAACAATCTCAATCACATCTAGGTAGAGAAATGGAAGATAGATAGATAGACAGATGGTAACTCAAAGAGAACAGTACAACAGATGAAATAAGCCTAAGTGTCTAGGATAACATAACATCAGAATGTCAACTCATAATACAATAAGTCTAAGAGTCTATACATAACTCAACATCTCAAAATACAACTCAGATGTGAGACACAAAGTAAATATAGAAAAGACTGCCTAGACTAAACTGGTCTAGACTACTGGAACATCCTCCTCAGCTGCAGGTGGATCCTGCTGAGGGTCCACAACATAAGTGTCATCTAGTCCTGCTCCATAATAGGTAGACACCAGGGCCTCCTCCTCATCCTCTGTAATATTTTCAACAGGTCCAATCAGGACGGGAACGAGCACAATACATCTCACGCAGTGCATAGTATGATAGGAGATATAAAGCATACAATAGAGTAAAATACAGGAACTGCTGAAGGAAGATACATGTAGCAAAAGAGATAACTGTAATGAAATATCTACTATAATAGAGAACTAGCAGTGTCTAGTGAGTCAGAGTAAAATATAGACATGTGAAATGGCATAGGAGATTCATGACTACAGCTAGAAGTGATTCATGACTACAGCTACTGGGGTAATATCCACATGACTATTTCCACTCTCCCATCCCCAATCAATACACAAGGATCCATTCAGGTTACGTTAAGATTCGTGATAAGCCCATAAATGGGAGATTCATGAGAGGCTCTGTGAGCATGAGAGTACATGAGTCACAAGCGATTCGTGAATCTATGAAAGCATAGAGATACATGATGATTCGTGAAAAGCACAAACATGCCGTATCTGATGCTCCCGAGGGGGATAACATCTCATGAAAAGATCCATATAGTACCAATCCATGATAACAATCGTGTCAGCATCAAGTAAAGTAATCTAGAGCAAGAATATAAATCCAGGCAAATATGAAACGGTCAGAGAATGTACTCGCCTGATAACTGAATGTCTGAAGAGGATATACTGTCTGAGAAGAGGTGTCTGGCTCCTAATCAGAGCAATACAAGTCACAATGTATTCTAAATAGTAAATATGAAGTCTACTATGCAAACTACATGATTCTAGGTCAATCTGGTCAAAAGTCAACTCTTGGTCAACTCTGGTCAAACTAGTCAAAGTTAAGTCAATATTAGTCAAACTAGTTAGGGTTTTAGTCAAACTAGTCAAACTAGTTATTTTAGGTCATTACTAGTCATTTCTAGGTGAACTAGGTCACTTTTGACCTAAGGTTGACTTTGGTCAACCCTTAGTAATCAAGGGTCAACATGTTGGTTTTGGGCCATTAGGGTTAGCCCCAAGCCATGGGCCAATGCTCTTGGCCATAGGCCATTGCTAGTCATAGGGTTTTCATATAGCCCTATAGCTAGTAAGTTATGCATATATATCTATATATATATATTTATAGGCCTAACTATATACCAATATGGGAATACACTATATATAATACCCAACCCCACATATATATATAAAATAACACTATGTATATATCTAATACAATATATATATCATATATATATATATACACAAAACCTATATATATATATAATCATATATATAGAGAGAGGAAAGAGAGAGAGAGACAAAGGGAGAGAGAGAGAATGAGAGAGAGTGGGACAGTGAGGGAGAGAGAGGAACAGTAGACAGGGGGGGGTATCTCAGGTTTCCTGAGACAGGAAACCCCCACAGAACACACACACACACACACACCACATACATACATATGTACATAAATGTATACACACACACAACTACACCTACACACAACCAATTTCACTCAAACCTCACCTACACACACTTATACATATATACTATATATATACGTACTAATATACACTAGTACAATGGATTAAACACACACAAAATCGAATTGAAATTCGATTTTCAAAACTGGAAAATTATCCCAAAACAGTGAACTGTTGCACTGTGCACTCGATATGGGGAAAAACGAAATACACGCAACCCAACGAGCTAAGGCTCGCATCTAAGGGTTGGTAACTGACACCCCGCACATATACTAGTGTCCTAGGATACTGACACGACACCACGACACGATTTATCGTGTCCAAACACAAGAAAACACGACTCGGGTAAATTCCTGATACACCCACGCGTGCACAGCGTCGTGCACGCATGCAGTTAGCCCTAGGACACGACACACACGTCCTCGTGTCTCGTGGTCGTGTCAGTAGGTAGGGTAGGTCTAGGGGTATGTGTCAGTGTGTCTGCACGGTGTCCACGTGTCTCACAGAGTCGACACGAGACACGTATCAGTCGAGGAAACTCGACTGTTACACACTGTTTCAGACAGCGTCGTGCGGTGAGTCACGTGCCTCGTGCTCGTGACACAGGACACGACGCACCACGTGCTCGTGTCCACGTGTACGCCACATGAAGGGCTACACGATGGTGTCACTACGAGGTGTCCACGTGGCGTGTCCGTGCGACACGACACGCTTGAAATGTGCTCTGTGCAGTGCAGTGCGCGACCCTTGCGGGGACGATTCCGTGTCCGACACGACACGAGGTCATCCCAAACTTTGGGGATGACCTGTCAGTCAATGCCCCGTGTCGTGTGTCAATTTTGACATGTCCAAGTGGCGTGTAGAGTGTGTTTGGACACTGTGGTAGCAGGGCACATTTTGTGCACTGTGCAGTGTCCAGACGGTGTTGAAACTGAGAGCTTCGTGTCCAGATTTTGGACACGACACAACCCAATTTGTGCTCAGTGTTTTAGGGTTAGGTTTAGGGTTAGCTAGGCTAGGTTTTGGTTCAAAAAGTTCTACAAAACAGTGTGTATTTTATACTGTGACAGTGTGCAAACAGTGAGCAATTTTAGGGTTTATATATGTAGGATACGTGTCCGATATGACACCAAACAATTCCTAGATTCCTCCAAACTTTACCCACAGCTAGTATACACCTATATGCATGCATTTATGAAGAAAAATTACAATATTAATATGGTTTAGAGACATTTACCTATTTGGTGAAAAATCAAGAAAACACCCAAGTAGGGGGGGTGTTCTTCCACTTGGTGATGCCCAAAAGCCCTTCAAATTCCTTGATAGCAGGCCCTAACTAGTACCCTCTAGTGTAGGAGAGTCCAATGCAAGAAACTAGAGGTGATTTGGGTCAATATTGATCAAGTTATGGGTGTTTGAAGAAAAGGGGATTTTCTAGGTTAAAATTCATGTAAAATGAATCATGAATGACACAATGGGTTATATAGGAAGGTGTAGGGCTAGGGGGGGTACCCTATGGCCGGCCGAGACATGGGGGGGTGTCCTTGGGCTTGCTTCATGGAGAAGGCAAGGACTTTGGTGGCAAGGGGTTGATCTTTTGAGTAAAACAAGGAAAATATCCTATAAATAAATATCTAGATATTTGTATAGCTTTGACTATCATGAAATATCTAATCCCTAGTCATTCTAGGTTAGGAACTAACCTCTAGATTAGGGTAACTAGGTTAGGGATTATCAAGTCACTAATCAAAAGTCCATGAATAGTAAAATCTCACTAATCCTACTTAATTCCTAGAAAATTACCAAAATACCCCTTAGGCTAAAAATCACTAAAATGATATTCTAAGCCTATGGTCAAGTTCTCATGGTTATGGCAACTTCTAGGTTAGAGAAACTAGGGTTTACACTAAGTTATACTAACCAAAATCACAAAGTCATAAGTCATGACTTAGAAAATGGTTTAACTTAACTAAAATCACCAGAAAATCATACCATGACTAAAATACCACTAATAAATAATAAAAATAATAAATTTTTCAAAAATTCCCAATTTCAGAAAACAGGGTGTTACAAGTCTACCCACCTTAAAATAATTTCGTCCTCGAAATTTAGATGGTCGTACTCCTTCTAGGTCAAACCTCCAACAATCAAGGACGAAGCCACTACCTAGGCAACATACAAGGTCAATAAGCAAAATATGGGTAGTAGACCCATACTGGGTCATGTCCAAAAATTGGCTGACAGTTTCAGGTCATAAGGTGTCCTGAATTCAAATCGAAGCCAAAAGTAACTCCATGGGGTAAATCAGGATGGAGTCTCGGGTCAGGAAAAATCGTACTAAGCAATGAAGCATATGATGGTATGCCTAAGTGGGACACTAAGGTCATGGGTGTAGTATGTCATGTCTAGGTCATGTATGTGAAGTCAGTTTTGGGAAAACAACTAATCTTGTGCTCCAAATTTAAAAGTCACGGTAATGTACCTATGATGATCATAATTCAGAGTGGGAAGGCCTATGGCCTAATTGAACCAAAAAATCGTGATGAAATAGTAGTATAAAGGACATGTTAGGTGGGACAGTCCTGGTCATAGGTATAGACTAGGAAGATAAGGAAACAATAAATCACAGGGCTAAAAGGGTTACCATTCTATGGTCAGAGATACTCTATCAAAAGGCATAACATATATACACTAATTTATTTAAGGGAAAAATTCTTGACAAAAGAGTTTAGTTAAGAATTATATTAACAACTAAACTACTCCTACTCCTACTCTTACTCCTAAGTAAGAGATGAAGAAACAACAACAATCGACAAAATCAAAAGAACTAACAGGTCAAAACTGATCACTGATAAAGAACAGGTAGGAGCAGATGGAATTGGATTTCAAGATAGATATAATGAAGCAAGGTGGGAATAGAATTTAGAAGAACAGAACCTGCAAGCACATCGCCAACTGCCTGAGCATCCTCAACTGTCATGGCGTAAGCACGCCCCTGCTGACCTCTTCCAGCCTGCTGCTGAAACTGCATAAATCTCTGCTGCTGTGGCTGTAATGGTCCTCTCTGCTGCTGTCCTACCGGAGCCTTGGCTCCTACTCCTGGTGCTGCTCCCTGTGCTACTCTGCCTATGAACTGGGAACACTCCCTCAGCTGGTGGTCTGCTGCCCCACATAGTAGGCACGAGCCCAACCTCTTCCTGCACTCTCCCCATCCATATCCCGATTTCTTACAGTAGGGACAACTGGTAGTCTGCTGTCTCGGGGCCTGCTGCTGCTGCCTCGGCTGCTGATACTGCTGTGGCTGCCTCTGCTGCTGCTGATAGTGAGGCCTCTTGGCCTGACCTCCACTGCTGCCTGCTCCTTGTGTGTCGCGGCCCCTCTTGAGCTTCAGCTCAAGATCATCATCAGCTGCCATCGCTCCTGCTAGAATATCCTCAAAGGTGGCACTCCTCTCACTCTTGGTCAAGGACTTGACTTCCTTGACCAAGCCTTTCCTGAACCTCCTCGCCTTCGCTGCCTCGCTAAGGCCCTCCACGAATCTGCTCAACCGGCAAAACTCACCGGCGTACTCCTCTACGGTCTGGTTCCCCTGAACCAGGTTCTCGAACTGCGTCTCCAAGGCGCCGACTGCCTGATCTGGAAAAAACTTCCCCTTGAAGAGCTCCTTGAAAGCTCCCCATGCCTGCCCTGGAGTACCTACTCTCGGATCCGTCTGATACCAGGTACGGGCAAGATCCCGCATCTGGCTAGCTGCTGCCTCCACCTGGAGTCCGGCTGGTATCTCCGCCAATCGGAAGATCTCCTCGATGTGCTCTATCCAGTCATCCGCAAAAAGAATCCCCTCAGTACCCAAGAAGTCCCTGGGGTTCATCTTCTTGAACTCCTGGATGCCAGGAATCCTCTGCTGTCGCGGCGGTCCTGCTCCTCCCTACGGCTGGGCTGCCAACCTCTCTATCGTCACTGTAGCCAGCTGATGGACATCATCAATGCCTCTGGTAAATGCCGTCGTCTGACGCTGCTGCAGGGTCTGCTGCGACTCTAGGAACTGCTGGAAATATGTAAACATCTGTGCAGCATCCACAAATCCAGATGGCATCTGCTGCTGGTACTGCTGGTGCTGCTGGTGCTGCTCAAACTGAGGCTGACGAAACTGCGGGGGAGGCATGTCTGGGGTAGCTGGGATGGTCCCCCGAATAAGTAGAGGTGCACCCCCAAACGTGGCAGAAGCTCCCACATGAGCTGGAGTAAGGGGAGCTGCAGTCTCCGGGTCCTGGTGAACTGGACGAGAGGTGGCAGACCTCTCAGTGGTGTCACCTGGACCGAGACGCTGCGATCGTGTCTCCACCATCCTGAAGACAGATCAACAAGGAAGTCAATAACGGTACAAGGATGATAGTATCAAAGGACAATATGAAATAGATTATATAGATTTGAACAAAAGTCAGTAGATTCAAATCCATGGAAATTTTCCTAATTGTGATTGAGCATCCACTCTCTCTAAGCCTATTCCTTAAATCCTATCACAGGCTGTAGTGATACTCTAGTTCGAATACCACTACATAAATTCGAGACCTGCATAGGCCACCACTAAAAACGTGTCACGACCCGCACCCACTGTTAGGGTACGAGAACGTAACAACGCCCAGCCTACGCCGCAGTGTCGGCGGTAGAACGCTGTCCTAGGTTAATCATCTAACAATATAAAGTACCTGTACAGTTTATACTCTCCGAGTGGAGGTGACAAATAGAAACAATCTCAATCACATCTAGGTAGAGAAATGGAAGATAGATAGATAGACAGATGGTAACTCAAAGAGAACAGTACAACAGATGAAATAAGCCTAAGTGTCTAGGATAACATAACATCAGAATGTCAACTCATAATACAATAAGTCTAAGAGTCTATACATAACTCAACATCTCAAAATACAACTCAGATGTGAGACACAAAGTAAATATAGAAAAGACTGCCTAGACTAAACTGGTCTAGACTACTGGAACATCCTCCTCAGCTGCAGGTGGATCCTGCTGAGGGTCCACAACATAAGTGTCATCTAGTCCTGCTCCATAATAGGTAGACACCAGGGCCTCCTCCTCATCCTCTGTAATATTTTCAACAGGTCCAATCAGGACGGGAACGAGCACAATACATCTCATGCAGTGCATAGTATGATAGGAGATATAAAGCATGCAATAGAGTAAAATACAGGAACTGCTGAAGGAAGATACATGTAGCAAAAGAGATAACTGTAATGAAATATCTACTATAATAGAGAACTAGCAGTGTCTAGTGAGTCAGAGTAAAATATAGACATGTGAAATGGCATAGGAGATTCATGACTACAGCTAGAAGTGATTCATGACTACAGCTACTGGGGTAATATCCACATGACTATTTCCACTCTCCCATCCCCAATCAATACACAAGGATCCATTCAGGTTACGTTAAGATTCGTGATAAGCCCATAAATGGGAGATTCATGAGAGGCTCTGTGAGCATGAGAGTACATGAGTCACAAGCGATTCGTGAATCTATGAAAGCATAGAGATACATGATGATTCGTGAAAAGCACAAACATGCCGTATCTGATGCTCCCGAGGGGGATAACATCTCATGAAAAGATCCATATAGTACCAATCCGTGATAACAATCGTGTCAGCATCAAGTAAAGTAATCTAGAGCAAGAATATAAATCCAGGCAAATATGAAACGGTCAGAGAATGTACTCGCCTGATAACTGAATGTCTGAAGAGGATATACTGTCTGAGAAGAGGTGTCTGGCTCCTAATCAGAGCAATACAAGTCACAATGTATTCTAAATAGTAAATATGAAGTCTACTATGCAAACTACATGATTCTAGGTCAATCTGGTCAAAAGTCAACTCTTGGTCAACTCTGGTCAAACTAGTCAAAGTTAAGTCAATATTAGTCAAACTAGTTAGGGTTTTAGTCAAACTAGTCAAACTAGTTATTTTAGGTCATTACTAGTCATTTCTAGGTGAACTAGGTCACTTTTGACCTAAGGTTGACTTTGGTCAACCCTTAGTAATCAAGGGTCAACATGTTGGTTTTGGGCCATTAGGGTTAGCCCCAAGCCATGGGCCAATGCTCTTGGCCATAGGCCATTGCTAGTCATAGGGTTTTCATATAGCCCTATAGCTAGTAAGTTATACATATATATCTATATATATATATTTATAGGCCTAACTATATACCAATATGGGAATACACTATATATAATACCCAACCCCACATATATATATAAAATAACACTATGTATATATCTAATACAATATATATATCATATATATATATATACACAAAACCTATATATATATATAATCATATATATAGAGAGAGGAAAGAGAGAGAGAGACAAAGGGAGAGAGAGAGAATGAGAGAGAGTGGGACAGTGAGGGAGAGAGAGGAACAGTAGACAGGGGGGGGGTATCTCAGGTTTCCTGAGACAGGAAACCCCCACAGAACACACACACACACACACACCACATACATACATATGTACATAAATGTATACACACACACAACTACACCTACACACAACCAATTTCACTCAAACCTCACCTACACACACTTATACATATATACTATATATATACGTACTAATATACACTAGTACAATGGATTAAACACACACAAAATCGAATTGAAATTCGATTTTCAAAACTGGAAAATTATCCCAAAACAGTGAACTGTTGCACTGTGCACTCGATATGGGGAAAAACGAAATACACGCAACCCAACGAGCTAAGGCTCGCATCTAAGGGTTGGTAACTGACACCCCGCACATATACTAGTGTCCTAGGATACTGACACGACACCACGACACGATTTATCGTGTCCAAACACAAGAAAACACGACTCGGGTAAATTCCTGATACACCCACGCGTGCACAGCGTCGTGCACGCGTGCAGTTAGCCCTAGGACACGACACACACGTCCTCGTGTCTCGTGGTCGTGTCAGTAGGTAGGGTAGGTCTAGGGGTATGTGTCAGTGTGTCTGCACGGTGTCCACGTGTCTCACAGAGTCGACACGAGACACGTATCAGTCGAGGAAACTCGACTGTTACACACTGTTTCAGACAGCGTCGTGCGGTGAGTCACGTGCCTCGTGCTCGTAACACAGGACACGACGCACCACGTGCTCGTGTCCACATGTACGCCACATGAAGGGCTACACGATGGTGTCACTACGAGGTGTCCACGTGGCGTGTCCGTGCGACACGACACGCTTGAAATGTGCTCTGTGCAGTGCAGTGCGCGACCCTTGCGGGGACGATTCCGTGTCCGACACGAGGTCATCCCAAACTTTGGGGATGACCTGTCAGTCAATGCCCCGTGTCGTGTGTCAATTTTGACGTGTCCAAGTGGCGTGTAGAGTGTGTTTGGACACTGTGGTAGCAGGGCACATTTTGTGCACTGTGCAGTGTCCAGACGGTGTTGAAACTGATAGCTTCGTGTCCAGATTTTGGACACGACACAACCCAATTTGTGCTCAGTGTTTTAGGGTTAGGTTTAGGGTTAGCTAGGCTAGGTTTTGGTTCAAAAAGTTCTACAAAACAGTGTGTATTTTATACTGTGACAGTGTGCAAACAGTGAGCAATTTTAGGGTTTATATATGTAGGATACGTGTCCGATACGACACCAAACAATTCCTAGATTCCTCCAAACTTTACCCACAGCTAGTATACACCTATATGCATGCATTTATGAAGAAAAATTATAATATTAATATGGTTTAGAGACATTTACCTATTTGGTGAAAAATCAAGAAAACACCCAAGTAGGGGGGGTGTTCTTCCACTTGGTGATGCCCAAAAGCCCTTCAAATTCCTTGATAGCAGGCCCTAACTAGTACCCTCTAGTGTAGGGGAGTCCAATGCAAGAAACTAGAGGTGATTTGGGTCAATATTGATCAAGTTATGGGTGTTTGAAGAAAAGGGGATTTTCTAGGTTAAAATTCATGTAAAATGAATCATGAATGACACAATGGGTTATATAGGAAGGTATAGGGCTAGGGGGGGTACCCTATGGCCGGCCAAGACATGGGGGGGTGTCCTTGGGCTTGCTTCATGGAGAAGGCAAGGACTTTGGTGGCAAGGGGTTGATCTTTTGAGTAAAACAAGGAAAATATCCTATAAATAAATATCTAGATATTTGTATAGCTTTGACTATCATGAAATATCTAATCCCTAGTCATTCTAGGTTAGGAACTAACCTCTAGATTAGGGTAACTAGGTTAGGCATTATCAAGTCACTAATCAAAAGTCCATGAATAGTAAAATCTCACTAATCCTACTTAATTCCTAGAAAATTACCAAAATACCCCTTAGGCTAAAAATCACTAAAATGATATTCTAAGCCTATGGTCAAGTTCTCATGGTTATGGCAACTTCTAGGTTAGAGAAACTAGGGTTTACACTAAGTTATACTAACCAAAATCACAAAGTCATAAGTCATGACTTAGAAAATGGTTTAACTTAACTAAAATCACCAGAAAATCATACCATGACTAAAATACCACTAATAAATAATAAAAATAATAAATTTTTCAAAAATTCCCAATTTCAGAAAACAGGGTGTTACAGAACATGTACCCACCGTTCCTGATATTCTTCCGATTAGTGGTCCTCCCTTAAACCAAAAGCTAGATGCCTAGTAGATAAATCTTTGAACTATTAGCATAAAACTTTATGGTAGGAATACAATAATACAATATCAGAATGCCTTCAAGCCCATTTACAAGCTGTGTCATCGACCAGCTGGCGCTTGAGGCCCTTGGTGAACGGATCTGCCAGGTTCTCCTGACTCCGAACATCAATCACTGCAATAACACCTCTCTTGATAAGATCGTGTACTGTCCTGTGCATCAACCGCACAGTTCTCTTCTTCCCATTGAAGAGGTCATTTGATGCCACCGCCGCAGTCGCCTGGTTGTCGCAGTATATCGGTATTGCCGGTATTTGTGCCCCAACCACTGGAAGATCATACATGAGCTTCCGAAGCCATTCTGCTTCCTCGGCTGCGGTATCAAGTGCAAAGAACTCAGATTCCATGGATGACCGTGAGAGCATAGTCTGCTTCTTCGACTTCCACGAAATAGCAGCTCCATCCATTGTGAAAATGAATCCACCTGTGGACCTCTCGCTCTCCACCTCTGAGCACCAGTTGGCATCACTGAAGCCTTCCACTACTAGCGGATCTCTGCTGTAGTACAGTGTATATGTCTGAGTCTTCTTGAGATATCTCATAACCCGTTTCACAGCTTTTCAGTGTTCAGCACCTGGGTTGCTCGTAAAATGACTCAGCATTCCTACGGCGAAAGCTATGTCAGGCCTTGTGGCAGTAGTAGCATACATCAAACTTCCGATTACGCTTGTATATTCCAGCTGCCTGTCGCTTTCCCCTGAATTAGGGTTCAGCTTCATATCACACCTGTACAGTGTATCGATCCCTTGAAGATCCCGATACCCATAACGAGTGATCATTTTCTTAATATACTGAGACTGTGACAGCGCTAGTCCAGTGTCTGTCCGGATGATCTTGATCCCTAAGATCACATCAGCTTCCCCCAAGTCCTTCATACTGAACTTGCTTGAGATGAATTTCTTTGTCTCTGTGATACAGCTAATATCCGTACCTAGGATAAGCATGTCGTCCACCTACTGACAAACGATCACACCTCTTCCATCAGCGAACTTCGTGTAAACACACTTGTCCGTATCGCTGACCATGTAGCCATTTGATCTTATAACTTTGTCAAATTTCTCATGCTACATCTTGGGAGCCTGTTTAAGACCGTACAAAGATTTCACCAACTTACAGACTTTGTCTTCAAGACCCCTGATGACAAATCCCTCTGGCTGTTGTATATAAATCTCTTCGATCAGCTCGCCATTTAAGAAAGTCGTATTCATATCCATCTGATGTATCACCATCTTATGTATTGCTGCTAGAGCAATTAACATTCTGATGGTGGTCATCCGGGCTACTGGAGCATACGTGTCAAAATAGTCAATCTTCTGCTTCTGAGAAAACCCCTTGGCTACCAACCTAGCCTTAAACTTGTCAATAGTTTCGTCTACTTTTATCTTCTTCTTGAAGATCCATTTGCATCCGATGGGTTTCGCTCCTTCAGGAAGATCAACCAACACCCAAGTGTTATTTGAGATGATAGAATCAAATTCATTGTCAATCGCCTCTTTCCAGAAAACTGCGTCTCTGGTCTTCATTGCCTCATCATAGGTAAGCGGATCTACTTCCACATAATAGGTGACAAAGTCACTTCCGAAGTCCTTCGGCCTCCTCACTTGCTTCCTTGACGACTCAGCGAGATCTGGTTCAACCGTTGTTTCAACAACAACATCTTCTTGGACCACATCTTCATTGAAGACCTGCGCACCCTTATTATTCTCCGAAACATCCGCAAGAACAATATTTTTGTGCCTAGCAAATTTGTCTTAAAAATATTCTGCATCGCGAGATTCAATGATATGATTTGACTCAATATCAAGAAATCTTCGAGCATCACTCTTCTCGGCATACCCCAAGAAGATCGTCTTAGTAGTCCTTGTCCCAAGCTTCTGAATCTTCGGATCTGGAAGCTTGATATACGCCAGACACCCCCACACTCGAATAACATTCAAGTTAGGTCTGACCTTGAACCAGAGTTCATGGGGAGTAACGTCAGAAGTTGCATGAGGCACTCTATTTAGAATAAAAGTGGCCGTCAATGCAGCTTCTTCCCAGTAGCACTTAGGAAGACCCGCAGTCAACAGCATTGAGTTAATCATTTCTGTTAATGTTCTGTTCTTCCTCTCTGCTACTCCATTTGATTGAGGAGAGTACGGAGCCGTAGTCTCATTGACAATTCCATGTTCTTTGCAAAACGATGCGAATTCATGAGACCTGTACTCCCCACCTCGATCACTTCTTATTCTTTTGAGTTGTTGTCCAGTCTGCCGCTCAGCTTCGGCTCTGAACTCCTTGAACTTCTCGAATACTTCGTCTTTAGCCTTCAGCAAGTAGATGAATGCATACTTTGAGAAGTCATCGATGAAGGTTATAAAATACTTCATCCCGGCCTTTGTAGAGAACTGTTTGAAGTCACAGATATCGGAGTGTACCAACTCCAGAAGATCTATACTTCGATTAACCCGAGGAAAGGGTTTTCTTGTGATCTTTGTTTGAGCACAAACTTCATATTTCTCTACCTTACCCCCACACTTGGAGATAAGTCCTAGACTAGACATTCTGTTTATTCGTTTACAATGAACATGTCCTAGCCTAATATGCCACAACTCAAGAGTATAAGCAGAAGGAGTGATTTTATTAATCATATTAATTACATTGGACTGATTTACAAGCTGAATTTTGAACATTCCTTCGGTATAAAAAGCTTTCCCGAAATATGTTTCCTTGATAGACATCACCAACTGGCCAGCATTGATGTCCATCCTGAGGCCTGCTTTGTAGAGTAGGCCTCCTGAGATCAGGTTCTTGGTGATAGCTGGTATGTGCTTCAGGCCTTGAAGCGTCATAGACTTCCCCGAAGTCAGCTTCAACACCACCGTCCCGATCCCGAGCACTTCAGCTTGTGCCTGGTTTGCCATCATAACCACTTCAGAAGTAAGTGCATAGGTGGTGAACCACTCCTTACTGGAGCAGACATGGCAGGAGGCTCCAGTGTCTACCAACCAGTTAGAGTCAGTACTTACCGCATCAACCTGCGCAATCATAGCAACAACGTCAGTGATCATAGATACCTTACTAGGCTCTCCTTGCTCTGATTGCTTGGTCTTTGCTTTGCATTCATTCTTGAAGTGGCCCTTCTTGCCACACTTGAAACAAGGCATCTGAGACTTTGCCTTCTTTCGCTTGAAGGAAGTCCCCTTCACGTTCAGATTGTTAGGGTCCTTTTTCTTGCTGTGGGAAGCCGCCTGCTTTCCCCTTGGTTCCTTGGTATGAACCAGATTGGCGTTAGCCAATTTCTTGGACAGTACGTCCACCTTCAGTTGAGCCCGCATCTGGTCCTCAACATAGATTTCCTGTAAGAGATCTTCAAGGCTGATCTCTAGCTTCTTCCTATGCATGTTTGCATAGAACTTACTCCACCCAGCGGAGAGCTTTAAGACAATCCCTCCAACAACAAACTTGTCAGGGAGGGGCATCGTCTCGTCTTCTAACTTCTGTCGCAACTTCAGAAATTCTTTTACCTGCGGCAGCATGGACTTCTCGTCCTCAAAGAGCCATTTGTGATATTTTTCAACCACAAATATCTTGCTCCTGTTCTTGTCTTCTTCGTACAGTTTCTCCAGAGACTCTCATATGTCTCTGGCAATTGGTTTCTTACTGTAGGATTATGCTAGGGAATCCTCCATAGCATTCAGGATAAGCAACCTGTAAATGCTATTCTCCCTTCTCCATTTGGCCTGAAGATTAGTAGCCGCTGTGATTGCGGCAGCAGACCCAGTATCTGGAACAGTAGGTTCCTCTTCAAGAAGTACGTGATCAACGTCTCTGAGTTGAAGAGTGAGATAAACCTTCATCTTCTAGACTTGATAATGCTCTCCATCAAACTTTTCTAACTTACAAAAGCCAGTATTGAGGAGTGAAGCATTAAAGTTTTCCATCGTAGCAATAAAGCTTTGAGATTGTTAGTGCCGGGGCACAATTTTTCGATGGAAAACTGAGAAAATGAAACAATTGTAAAAACAATATTTCAAATCAACACTTCAAGGAAGGTGATTCTGAATTACGAGAATCTAAAAAGATTTTGTAATCAACAGCAATCAGATCGTAGTACTTCTAAAAAAAAGATACAATCAGAATTACTGGCAGCAACGAAGAAGGTGACTGGCGAAAGATGGAAGAACTCCTGCTGGGGTGAATAATCACCGTTGCTCAAAGCTTTATTCGCCCTACACGAACAGCTTCCAGGAACCAGCAAGTTCGTCGGAGAACTTGGAACTCTCCTGCTCTTCTGACTCCTCAGATGGACACGAACTCCCGTGCAAAAGCAACGCTGGTGTAGCGCCTTTCCTCTCTCTCTCTCTCGAAGGCTACTGGAAGATCAGAACTGTGTTAAAGAACACTTCTGAATTCTCTGTTTACTTGTGTTAAAAAACACTTTGTAAACTTTCTTTGGTTGCTTCTCTTTCTATTTTGTAATTAGCCTTGAGAGAGAGAGGATGCCTTATATAGGCCCTGCAACAACTATTCGGTTGCCACAAAGTTAGGGATGTGGTAAAAACCATCTCGAACATGTAGCAACCATCCAGAACATGCAAACGCACGTTCTGCTGCAAGTTGCGCCAACTGCGAACTCCGTGCTCTTTGCACTCTGCGCGACAGAGCGCGCACTGAACTGCGCACACTGCACGCACTGCACGTATTGCGCACACGGCGCATGCAGCGCAACCAGCGCAACCAGCGCGCCCGCGCAACCCGAGTGCAAAGTGCGCCAATAAAACGCCACATTACGCCTCATGAGCCTATGAGCCCGAGTCCGAGTCCGAGTCGCTAAGCCCCTACGGGGCTTAGCTCCCATGGAAATAAATTTCTCAAGAGCAAAAAGCATGAATGCTTTAATTGTTGATTTTAGCCTTTTTTCCATTAGAAAAATAACCACACATGGCAAACCCATGTGCACCTCCACACCACATATGCATCTCCAATAATAGCAAAGCTAATATATAGAGATACAATCTCTTTGTTTTTTCCGATGTGGGACTAAAGTTTTCAAAAGGAAAAAAACCAAAACTCCAACAATCTATACCAATATTTTTTTGTATTTCAGAAAAAGAAATCTTTTTATTATCTTTTTTTTATCATTTTTTGGGTTTTTTTTTTCTGTAATGTTCTAAAAGTTTTTTTTTTTCTTTTTCCAAGATTTTTTTTCCTATTTTTCCTTTTATTTTAACTTTTTTCCTTTTGTCTTTTTTATTTTATTTCAAAAAAATTTATTGTTTATTGTAATTTTAATATTTTTTTGTTTCTTCGTTGCTGTTAAAGCATTCGTTTTCAAACAAATTTTTTTTTACGTTTTTTTCCTATAATTTTTATGTTTTTGGTTTTTTAAAAATATCCTCTCTTTTTTTTTTGTCTTCGTTTCATTTTTCGCATATTTTGTTTTTAAACGTTTTTTTCCCTTCTTTTTTTCAATTTCTTCTAATTTTTTTTTGTTCATTTTCTCATAGCTTTTTAGGCCCAAGTTCTCTAGAGTATATATAAAGGACATCATCGGTTAAAGTCCAGATTTCATTGCTAGATCCCTCCTTAATCCTTATGACTTTTCTTTTAGAATGACATATTTTGTATATTAAAGTCATGATTTAAATATCGGAACTTTCGGGAAGGATCAGTTGTCGAAGTCCCGAAAGACCACCAATTACTGGTCGTCCAAACCAATTATCCTGTTGACACATAGAGGAACACTACGAACATCTAAGTAGAACAAATAATAGGACAATGGTACGTCACCTTCCTACCACACACGAGAACTCTAGTATTTTTGTGAGAATTGAGGATTAATTATATTTATATTAGGATAAAGTGCAAAAAAAAAAAAATTCGTTAAATTTTTGCTTTTTGTACTAAAAGACTCCATGCTCTTAACATTCCTAAAAATATAAAATATGCTCATTTTGTCCTCTTTCCGTTAACTGGTGTTAACTGGGATATGTAATGACCATTTTACTCCTCTCTCACTCCTCCCCTCTCTCTCCGGTGGTGAGGGGAGGAGGAGGAGGGGGGCGGGGAGGAGACACAGGAAGGAGGAGGGGGGGCTGGCCGACGGGGAGGAAGAGGCCAGCGGGGAGAAGGAGGGAGAGGGCGGGGAAGAGGGGGCTGGCCTTGGGAGGAGAAGGAAGGGGACGGTGAGGAGGGGGCTGGCCTGCGGTGAGGAGGGGGCTGGCCTGCGGTGAGGAGGAGGGGGCGGTGAGGAGGAGGCCGACGGGGAGGAGGGGGGCTGGCCGGCGGGGAGGAGGGGGGTGCGGGGAGGAGGGGGGCTGGTCGGAAGGAGGAGGGGGGGCTGGCCGGCGGTAGGGGAGGTTAGGAGGGGGGAGGGAGGCTGGTGGGGAAGGGGGGAGGTAGGTTTAGGTATTTTTTTTTTTAAATGGACTTAACGGTCATTTCTAACGGTCAATAGAAGGTAGGGGTTTTTTGCTCGCACGAAAAATCTAAAGAGGGGCAAACTGCTAAATTTTTCTAGTAGGACTTTCTACGCAAAAGGCGTAGATCTAACGAGAATTTTTTTTTTTGCAATTTACCTTTTATATTATTTAAACATGTCCCTGAAGTCTAAGGCCAATTTCATGAGATGACAACTAGGTAATACAACAACGACCAGTCCTGGAATTTTTTTAGACCATGGACGGTTATAAAATTTGGGCCCTTAAATTTTTTTATTATTCTCAACACTAGAAATATTAAATAATATTATTAATTTTAAATAAAAAATTTGGGTCCATGTTCTTGGATCATAAATATTTGAATATTTTGTTCTACATTTACATTGCCTATTTTTTTTAATACTATCAAAATGATCAATTTCTATTGCTATAATTCTTATTTTCTCATCAAGATTATTAAAATCATCATCTTCATTGTTCTTGTTGGAGTTTGGTCTTTTTCAAAGAGAATTTTAGTCCCACATCGGCTAGACCAAAGGAGTTGTATCTCTATATATTAGCTTTGCTAGTTTAGAGATGCACATATGGTGTGGAGGTGCACATGGGTGAGCCATGTGGGGTTATTTTTCTAATGGGAAAAAGACTAAATCAACAATTGAAAGCATTCATGCTTTTTGCTCTTGGGAAATTTATTTCCATGGGAGCTAAGCCCCGTAGGGGCTTAGCGACTCGGACTCGGAGTCGGGCTCATGGGCTCATGAGGCGTAATGTGGCGTTTTGTTGGCGCACTTTGCACTTAGCACGTCAGCATCGTCGCTAGGCGCATAGTACGCTGCCCAGGTTGTGCTGCGTGCGCCGTGCGCGCTCTGTCGCGCAGAGTGTAAGGAGCGCGGGGTGTGCGCAGTTGGCACAACTTGCAGCAGAACGTGCGTTTGCACGTTCTGGGCGGTTGCTACATGTTCGGGGTGGTTTTTTCCATGACCCTAACTTTGTGGCAACCGAGCAGTTGCTGCAGGGCCTATATAAGGCATCCTCTCTCTCTCACAAGGCTGGTAATATACAAGAAAGTGAAGCCACCACAGAAAGTTTACGAAGTATTTTTTAATACAAGTAAACAGAGAATTCAGAAGTGTTCTTTAACACAGTTCTGATCGAAATTTGCTTGCAAATTCCAGCAGCCTTCTAGAGAGAGAGGAAAGGCTCTACACCAGCGTTGCTTTTGTACGGGAGTTCGTGTCCATCCGAGGAGTCAGAAGAGCAGGAGTATTCCAAGTTCTCCGACGAACTTGCTGATTCCTGGAAGCTGTTCGTGTAGGGCGAATAAAGCTTTGAGCAACGGTGATTATTCACCCCAGCAGGAGTTCTTCCATCTTTTGCCAGTCATCTTCTTCGTTCATGCCAGTAATTCTGATTGTATCTTCTTTTTAGAAGTACTACGATCGATTGCTGTTGATTACAAAATCTTTTTAGATTCTCGTAATTCAGAATCACCTTCCTTGAAGTGTTGATTTGAAACATTGTTTTTACAATTATTTTATTTTCTCAGTTTTCCATCGAAAAATTGTGCCCCGGCACTAACAATCTCAAAGCTTTATTGCTACGATGGAAAACGTTAATGCTTCACTCCTCAATACTGACTTTTGTGAGTTAGAAAAGTTTGATGGAGAGCATTATCAAGTCTGGAAGAGGAAGGTTTATCTCACTCTTCAACTCAGAGACGTTGATCACGTGCTTCTTGAAGAGGAACCTACCGTTCCAGATACTGAGTCTGCTGTCGCAATCACTGCGGCTACTAAACTTCAGGCCAAGTGGAGAAGGGAGAATAGCATTTGCAGGTTGCTTATCCTGAATGCTATGGAGGATTCCCTAGTAGAATCCTACAGTAAGAAACTAATTGCCAGAGACATATGGGAGTCTCTAGAAAAACTGTATGAAGAAAACAAAAACAGGAGCAAGATATTTGTGGTTGAAAAATATCACAAATGGCTCTTTGAGGACGAGAAGTCCATGTTGCCGCAGGTAAAAGAATTTCTGAAGCTGCGACAGAAGTTGGAAGACGAGGCGATGCCCCTCCCTGACAAGTTTGTTGTTGGAGGGATTATCTCAAAGCTCCCCGCTGGGTGGAGTAAGTTCTATGCAAACTTGCATAGGAAGAAGCTAGAGATCAGCCTTGAAGATCTCTTACAGGAAATCTATGTTGAGGACCAGATGCGGGCTCAACTGAAGGTGGATGCACTGTCCAATCAATTGGCTAACGCCAATCTGGTTCATACCAAAGAACCAAGGGGAAAAGCAGGCGGCTTCCCACAGCAAGAAGAAGGACCCTAACAACCTGAACGTGAAGGGGACTTCCTTCAAGCGAAAAAAGGCAAAGTCTCAGATGCCTTGTTTCAAGTGTGGCAAGAAGGGCCACTTCAAGAATGAATACAAAGCAAAGACCAAGCAATCAGAGCAAGGAGAGCCTAGTAAGGTATCTATGATCACTGACGTTGTTGCTATGATTGCGCAGGTTGATACGGTAAGGACTGACTCTGACTGGTGGGTAGACACTGGAGCCTCCTGCCATGTCTGCTCCAGTAAGGAATGGTTCACCACCTATACACCTACTTCTGAAGTGGTTATGATGGCGAACCAGGCACAAGCTGAAGTGCTCGGGATCGGGACGGTGGTGTTGAAGCTGACTTCGGGGAAGTCTCTGACGCTTCAAGGCCTGAAGTACGTACCTGCTATCGCCAAGAACCTGATCTCAGGAGGCCTACTCTGCAAAATAGGCCTCATGATGGACATCAATGCTGGCCAGATGGTGATGTCTATTAAGGGAACATATTTCGGGAAAGCTTTTTATACCGAAGGAATGTTCAAAATTCAGCTTGCAAATCAGTCCAATGTAATTAATGTGATTAATAAAATCACTCCTTTTGCTTATACTCTTGAGTTGTAGCATAATAGGCTAGGACATGTTCATTGTAAATGAATAAACAGAATGTCTAGTCTAGGACTTATCTCCAAGTGTGAGGGTAAGGTAGAGAAATGTGAAGTTTGTGCTCAAACAAAGATCACAAAGAAATCCTTTCCTTGGGTTAATCGAATTACAGATCTTCTGGAGTTGGTACACTCCGATATCTGTGACTTCAAACAGTTCTCTACAAAGGCCGGAATGAAGTATTTCATAACCTTCATCGATGACTTCTTAAAGTATGCATTCGTCTACTTGCTAAAGGCTAAAGACGAAGCATTCGAGAAGTTCAAGGAGTTCAGAGCCGAAGCTGAGCGGCAGACTGGACAACAACTCAAAAGGATAAGAAGTGATCGAGCTGGGGAGTACAGGTCTCATGAATTCGCATCGTTCTGCAAAGAACATGGAATTGTCAATGAGACTACGAATCCGTACTCTCCTCAATCAAATGGAGTAGCAGAGAGGAAGAACAGAACGTTAACAGAAATGATTAACTCGATGCTGTTGACTGCGGGTCTTCCTAAGTTCTACTGGGGAGAAGCTGCATTGACGGCCACTTTTATTCTAAATAGAGTGCCTCATGCAACTTCTGACGTTACTCCTCATGAACTCTGGTTCTAGGTCAGACCTAACTTGAATGTCATTCGAGTGTGGGGGTGTCTGGCGTATGTCAAGCTTCCAGATCTGAAGATTCAGAAGCTTGGGACAAGGACTACTAAGACGATCTTCTTGGGGTTTGGCGAGAAGAGTGATGCTCGGACATTTCTTGATATTGAGTCAAATCATATCATTGAATCTCGCGACGCAGAATATTTTGAAGACAAATTTACAAGGCACAAAAATATTGTTCTTGCGGATGTTCCGGAGAATAATGAGGGTGCGCAGGTCTTCAATGAAGATGTGGTCCAAGAAGATGTTGTTGAAACAACGGTTGAACCAGATCTCGCTGAGCCGTCAATGAAGCGAGTGAGGAGGCCGAAGGTCTTCGGAAGTGACTTTGTCACCTATCATGTGGAAGCAGATCCGCTTACCTATGATGAGGCGATGAAGACCAGAGACGCAGTTTTCTGGAAGGAGGCGATTGACAATGAATTTGATTCTATCACCTCAAATAACACTTGGGTGTTGGTTGATCTTCCTGAAGGAGCGAAACCCATCGGATGCAAATGGATCTTCAAGAAGAAGATGAAAGCAGACGGAACTATTGACAAGTTCAAGGCTAGGTTGGTAGCCAAGGGGTTTTCTCTGAAGCAGGGGATTGACTATTTTGACACGTATGCTCCAGTAGCCCGGATGACCACCATCAGAATGTTAATTGCTCTCGCAGCAATACATAAGATGGTGATACATCAGATAGTTGTGAATACGGCTTTCCTAAATGGCGAGCTGACCGAAGAGATTTATATGCAACAGCCAGAGGGATTTGTCATCAGGGATCTTGAAGACAAAGTATGCAAGTTCGTAAAATCTTTGTACGGTCTTAAACAGGCTCCCAAGATGTGGCATAAAATTTTTGACAAAGTTATAAGGTCAAATGGCTACATGGTCAGCGATACGGACAAGTGTATTTACACGAAGTTCGCTGATGGAAGAGATGTGATCGTTTGTCTATACATGGACGACATGCTTATCCTAGGTACGGATATTAGCTGTGTCACGGAGACAAAGAAATTTATCTCATGCAAGTTCAGTATGAAGGACTTGGGGGAAGCTGATGTGATCTTAGGGATCAAGATCATCCGGACAGACACTGGACTAGCGCTGTCACAGTCTCATTATATTGAGAAAATGATCACTCGTTATGGGTATCGGGATCTTCAAGGGATCGATACGCCGTACAGGTATGATCTGAAGATGAAGCCTAATTCAGGGGAAAGCGTCAGACAGCTGGAGTATGCAAGCGTAATCGGAAGTTTGATGTATGCTACTACTGTCACAAGGCCTGACATAGCTTTCGTCGTAGAAATGCTGAGTCGTTTCACGAGCAACCCAGGTGCTGAACACTGGAAAGATGTGAAATGGATTATGAGATATCTCAAGAAGACTCAGTCATATGCACTGTACTACAGCAGAGATCCGCAGGTAGTGGAAGGCTTCAGTGATGCCAGCTGGTGCTCAGAGGTGGAGAGCGAGAGGTCCACAGGTGGATTCATTTTCACAATGGATGGAGCTGCTATATCGTGGAAGTTGAAGAAGCAGACTATGCTCTCGCGGTTATCCATGGAATCTGAGTTCTTTGCACTTGATACCGCAGCCGAGGAAGCAGAATGGCTTCGGGAGCTCATGTATGATCTTCCAGTGGTTGGGGCACAAATACCGGCGATACCGATATACTGCGACAACCAGGCGACTGCGGCGGTGGCATCAAATGACCTCTTCAACGGGATCGGACGGTGGTGTTGAAGCTGACTTCGGGGAAGTCTCTGACGCTTCAAGGAGTGAAGCACGTTCCTGCTATCGCCAAGAACCTGATCTCAGGAGGCCTACTCTGTAACGCAGGCCTCGGGATGGACATCAATGCTGGCCAGATGGTGATGTCTATCAAGGGAACATATTTCGGAAAATCTTTTTATACCGAAGGAATGTTCAAGATTCAGCTTGTAAATCAGTTCAATGTTGTTAATACAATCACTCATTCTGCTTATACTTATGAGTTGTGGCATAATAGGCTAGGACATGTTCATTCTAAATGAATTAACAAAATATCTAGTCTACGGCTTATCTCCAAGTGTGGGGGTAAGGTAGAGAAATGTGAAGTTTGTGCTCAAACTAAGATCACAAGGAAACCCTTTCCTCGGGTTAATCGAAGTACAGATCTTCTGGAGTTAGTACACTCAGATATCTGTGACTTCAAACAGTTCTCTACAAAGGCCAGGATGAAGTATTTTATAACCTTCATCGATGACTTCTCAAAGTATGCGTTCGTCTATTTGCTGAAGGCTAAAGACGAAGCATTCGAGAAGTTCAAGGAGTTCAGAGCCGAAGCTGAGCGGCAGACTGGACAACAACTCAAAAGAATAAGAAGTGATCGAGGTGGGGAGTACAGGTCTTATGAATTCGCATCGTTCTGCAAAGAACATGAAATTGTCAATGAGACTATGGCACCGTACTCTCCTCAATCAAACGGAGTAACAGAGAGGAAGAACAGAACGTTAACAGAAATAATTAACTCAATGTTGTTGACTGCTAGCCTTCCTAAGTGCTACTGGGGTAAAGCTGTATTGACGGCCACTTTTATTCTAAATAGAGTGCCTCATGCAACTTCAGACGTTACTCCTCATGAACTCTGGTTCAAGGTCAGACCTAACTTGAATGTCATTCGAGTGTGGGGGTGTCTGGCATATGTCAAGCTTCCAAATCTGAAGATTCAGAAGCTTGGGACAAGGACTACTAAGATGATCTTCTTGGGGTATGCCGAGAAGAGTGATGCTCGAAGATTTTTTGATATTGAGTCAAATTATATCATTGAATCTCGCGATGCAGAATATTTTGAAGACAAATTTGCAAGGCACAAGAAAATTGTTCTTGCGGATGTACTGGAGAACAATGAGGGTGCGCAGCAAACTGAAGTCTTCAATGAAGATGTGGTCCAAGAAGATGTTGTTGAAACAACATTTGATCCAGAACAAGCTGAGCCGTCAGCTAAGCGTGTGAGGAGGTCGAAGGACTTCGGAAGTGACTTTGTCACCTATCATGTGGAAGCAGATCCGCTTACCTATGATGAGGCGATGAAGACCAGAGACGCGATTTTCTAGAAGGAGGCGATTGACAATGAAATTGATTCCATCACCTCAAATAACACTTGGGTGTTGGTTGATCTTCCTGAAGGAGCGAAATCCATCGGATGCAAATGGATCTTCAAGAAGAAGATGAAAGCAGACGGAACTATTGACAAGTTCAAGGCTAGGTTGGTAGCCAAGGGATTTTCTCAGAAGCAGGGGATTGACTATTTTGACACGTATGCTCCAGTTGCCCGGATGACCACCATCAGGATGTTGATTGCTCTTGCATCAATACATAAGATGGTGATACATCAGATGGATGTGAATACGGCTTTCCTAAATGGCGAGCTGACCGAAGAGATTTACATGCAACAGCCAGAGGGATTTGTCATCAGGGGTCTTGAAGACAAAGTCTGCAAGTTGGTGAAATCCTTGTACGGTCTTAAACATGCTCCCAAGATGTGGCATGAGAAATTTGACAAAGTTATAAGGTCAAATGGCTACATGGTCAGCGATACGGACAAGTGTGTCTACACGAAGTTCGCTGATGGAAGAGGTGTGATCATTTATCTGTACGTGGACGACATGCTTATCCTAGGTACGGATATTAGCTGTGTCACGGAGACAAAGAAATTCATCTCAAGCAAGTTCAGTATGAAGGACTTGGGGGAAGCTGATGAGATCTTAGGGATCAAGATCATCCGGACAGACACTGGACTAGCGCTGTCACAGTCTCATTATATTAAGAAAATGATCACTCGTTATGGGTATCGGGATCTTCCAGGGATTGATACGCCGTACAGGTGTGATGTGAAGTTGAAGCCTAATTCAGGAGAAAGTGTCAGGCAGCTGGAGTATGCAAACGTAATCGGAAGTTTGATGTATGCTACTAATGCCACAAGGCCTGACATAGCTTTTGCCGTGGGAATGCTGAGTCGTTTCACGATCAATCCTGGTGTTGAACACTGGAAGGCTGTGAAACGGGTTATGAGATATCTCAAGAAGACTCAGACATATGCACTGTACTACAGCGGAGATCCGCATGTAGTGGAAGGCTTCAGTGATGCCAGCTGGTGTTCATAGGTGGAGAGCGAGACGTCCACAGGTGGATTCATTTTCACAATGGGTGGAGCTGCTATATCGTGGAAGTCGAAGAAGCAGACTATGCTCTCACGGTCATCTATGGAATCTGAGTTCTTTGTACTTGATACCGCAGCCGAGGAAGCAGAATGGCTTCGAGAGCTCATGTATGATCTTCCAATGGATGGGGCGCAAATACCGGCGATATCGATATACTGCGACAACCAGGCGACTGCGGCGGTGGCATCAAATGACCTTTTCAACGGAAAGAAAAGGACTGTGCGGTTAAAGATTTATCTACTAGGCATCTAGCTTTTGGTTCAACGGAGGACCACTAATCGGAAGAATATCAGGAACGGTAGGTACATGTTCTATTGGACATGGAGAGGTTACAGACCTATAACCACTGTTGTCTACTGTTGTTTTCTGCAGAAAACGGTTCCTGTGGGAAGGTTGGCTTAATTGCCTTAATGAGTTCTCATGCAGAGTGAATGCCTGGTGTGCTTTACAGGAGGCACGGTAGAGCAGCACTACAAGGAGTGAAACTCCATGCTACAGTGGGGTGACTCCACAATGAGGTTCTTATATGTGGGGTGCTGTCCAGGAATAGGATAAAGTCTCGGCTTAGCAGGCCAAGTCACAGCGGCGTAGCACCGCAAATAGGCAGTTAGCCTAATGCTGTATGTTAAAATAAAGAGGGGTGTAGTCAACACTACAAAGAGGAGGAGTTCCTCATGTTACAGTGGCACGACACCACGATGAGGTACCCGGTTAGGGATAAAGCCTCGGCCTTGCAAGCCATGTCATTGCGGCGTAACACCGCAAGGGAGCCTAAGGCTTCATGTTGGATAGTTTGGCACTACAAAGAGGCGGTTGCATCATGCTACAGTAGTATGACACTACGATGAGGTTCCCGGTACGGGGTAAGGCCTCGGCTTTAAGCCATGTCATAGCGACGTAGCACCGTAAGGGAAGCGCAAAGCGCTTCATGCCATGTCTCTTTATAATGAACTCACCTATAGTGTATGGACAAAGAGATATCAGGCCGTCTCTTGAGGGTAAACTTGTAGACGCCCAAAAATTATACACTGAAACCAGGCTGGCACAGGACCTTTAGGCCTCGTTTGGTTTGCGGAATCTTCGGGTTGGAAAAGGAAAGTGATTACTTTCCTATGTTTGGGTGTCAAAGGAATTGAGGAGGAAAGGAAAGTGATTCCCAATGGAAGGGAAATTAGGGGGGAAAGTGATTCCATCCATTCAAGCAAGGAATCACTTTCCCACATTGAAGTAATCACTTTCCTTTCTGAATTCCTTGGCGTTTCCAAACATCGGAAAGGAAAATCAATGGGAAATAAAATTTCCCAAAGGAAAGGAAATTACAAGGAATTGATTTCCTTTCCCATCCATTCCGCGAACCAAACGAGGCCTTAATGTGTAGCCAGAAGCACATGTAACTACATTATGTAAGTGGAAAGAATTTCAGCTATGTTGCAGAATTTAAGGCTTAGTCCATTCTTGTATTATAGTCTAATTTTTGACCCATGCGGGAAGATTCAAGTCGTCAGCGACATCTCTCCTAATGCATGATGGACAGTTACTGTGGGGAACACTTATACCCATATATAGAGATATGTGGGAGATTGTTGGAGTTTTGGACTTTCCTTTAGAAACTTTAGTCCCACATCGGATAGGCCAAAGAGTTTGTATCTCTATATATTAGCTTTGCTATTATTTGGGATGCACATGTGGTGTGGAGGTGCACATGGGTTTGCCATGTGGGGTTATTTTTCTAATGAAAAAAAGGCTAAAATTAACAATTAAAGCATTCATGCTTTTTGCTCTTGGGAAATTTATTTCCATAGGAGCTAAGCCCCATAGGGGCTTAGCGACTCGGACTCAGACTCGGACTCGGACTCGGACTCGGACTCGGACTCGGACTTGGGCTCGGGCTCGGGCTCGGACTCGGGCTCATGAGGCGTAATGTGGCGTTTTGTTGGCGCACTTTGCATTTAGCACGTCAGCATCGTCGCTAGGCGTATAGTGGGCTCGTTGCGCGAGCCACTTGCGCGACCACGTTACGCGACCCGTTACGCGAGCCCAGTTACGCTGGCCCAGTTACGCAGTCCAGTACGCAGTCCCGTACGCAGTCCGGTGCGCGCAGTGTGCGCAGCGTGCGTAGAGTGCGCAGTGTGCGCAGCTTACGCAGTGTGCGTAGAGTGCGTAGTGTGTGTAGGGTGCGTAAAGGGGCTGTGTGCGTAAAGTACAAATTACGCTGGTTACGTGAGTGGCACAACTTGCAGCAGAACGTGTCTTCACATGTTCTGAGCGGTTGCTCCATGTTCGGGGTGGTTACTACCACGTTCCTAACATTGTGCTAACCGGGCAGTTGTTGCTGGGGCTTACATAAGGCCTCCTCCTTCTCTCGCATCGGGGACATTAGAGACACAAGCAGCAGACAAAAAGTTTACAAGTGTTTAGAGGCTGTCAGAGAGAAGAGAGGTTTTGTACCAGCGTTGAGTTTTTGCACGGGAGTTCGTGTTCATCCGAGGAGTCAGAAGAGCAACAGTGTTCCAAGTTCTCCGACGAACTTGCTGGTTCCTGGAAGCTATTCGTGTGCGGCGAATAAAGCTTTGAGCAACGGTGATCATTCACCCCAGCAGGAGTTTTTCCATCTTTCGCCTGTCACCTTCTTTGTTGGTATTATCAGGATTCTATTAGCGCACCTTCGGTGAAGTGTTTGCGTTGATATTATCAGAATTCTATTTGTGCACTTCTGTGAAGTGTAGCACTTGTGGATTTTCTCTTACGTACCTTCTGTGAAGTATTACGTTCTATGCACCTTCTGTGAAGTGTAGCACTAGTTGAAACTTCTCTTACGTACCTTCTGTGAAGTGTTACGTAATAACGATTGTTTGTACAATTGTTACGATATTTCAGTTTTCCATCGAAAATTTTTGCCCCGGCACTAACAAAAGCTAGCTCCGGTTTGGATCCTATCATAGGAAAACTTTCAATGGGAGCTCAACAATACAGAAACACAGCTTAATGGTATCGAACACTAATAAGAGGAGGCAAAGACAGCAGGAGGGAAAGAGACTCCTGTGTCATGTAACAGTCAAGCTTGATAGGTACTCCGTCTTGATCTTCCCTAGTATGGGGACGACATCAACCATCAAGATCCTCTCTCTCGGCGAGTCACTCGAACATGCTAGGCCGAGCTCGATGATGGATGTCAGGCATCGATGAACAGGAGAGAGAGCTTGTGGCGGTGGTTGTTCGGAGTCGGTAGGAACCTCTGTCAAGAGATTGCAGTCGACGATTTCTAACACTGCATCCGGATACGCATTGCTTACCCACTGCCTTAAGCTTAACTCTCCACCAAACATGGGATCACTCGGCTTTTTCCTGGTAAAAGTTTCCAGCATCAAGATTCCGAAGCTGTACACATCGCCCTTCCTTGAGACTTCTCCAGCAAATCCATACTCTGTTTTTTTTCACCCATAAAAACAAGCTCTCAGATTTGCAACATGTTTCAACTAAGTAGCATACTAAATCAATGAGAACAATAAGGAAGGAAGGATTGTAAAGGTTTAATTAAACCTCTCTATATTCTTGATCTTCTGATGTTACTTGTTACATATTTATCCCTGTTATTCTTATATTGCATTTTTGGTGTACACAATGTTTATACAGAAAATTTTATGTAGCATATCCAAGTTTGCCAAAATTGGAAAATAAGGCAAATGTTTAACACAATTTTAAAACCAAGACCTTTCCGTAAGATGTACTGGCGGAAATTGGAAATCCAACATCTTGGTTTTTTTTTTCCTCGGTTTTTTTTTTGTGTTTTGATTTTGTTTGGATTTTTGTTGGTTTGGTTTAATTGTTTTGGTTTTTGTTTGGTTGTACAAGAAGTGTCCCGACGCGATCGATGACCCGAAGGACACCGTCCAGTACGTCCGCAACGACCGCGACACCTCGATGATACTCGACAACAACTACTACTACAACATCCTGGACAACAATTACCTGCTCCTCGTTGACCACCAGCACCAAGAGGGAGATCAAGAAGCAGTACAATGTAGCCAACAAACACCTTTAAGCTAAGGGTCCTTACGAGAACATAAGCGGTGCATACATGCATGGTGGATGTTGCTACTGGTAGTTGACATTTTATGTACTTGATCTAAGCTAAGGGTCACCTCTTAAGCTAAGGGTCCTTACGAGAACATAAGCGGTGCATGCATGCATGGTGGGCGTTGCTACTGGTATTTGACATTTTATGTACTTGATCTAACCTAATGTTAAACAAAAACAAATACAAATAACCAAAAGAAAAACAACTAAATCAAAGCCAAAAAAAAAAAAAAAAAACTCAAAAAAAAAAAAAAAAAAAGAAAGAAAAGAAGAAAAAGAAAAACAACTTGTCCAATTTCCGCCAGTGTCTCTTTGTTTCCAATTTTGGCAAATTTGGATATGCTACAGAAAAAATTTCTGATTTTTATAAATTAATTATACCTAATGATGTCTGCAGTATAATAGATCTAATACCTATTTATATGATTTTGCCTACTGATTAATTCAATTTACAAATATGGTCAAATTTGAAAATATTCCAAAACTCATCTTATAATTTATGTAAGAGTATAGATGTGCATAACTATGTATTTGTGAGTATTAAGTTCTTTTAAGTTCCAACATAGTACAAGAGAACACAAAAAGTGGTCATTGTTGATGAGGTTTGTGCTCACCTGGAGCCATATAGCCAAGGGTGCCTGGTGCGCTTGCCGACAGTACAGAAGTGTCATCTCCGAGTAGCATTTTGGCAATGCCAAAGTCCCCGACATGTGCAACCATATCTTCGTCCAACAGCACATTGCCAGGCTTCAAGTCGCGGTGCACCATGACACTAGGATGGTGGTGGTGAAGGTATTCGAGGGCCAACGACACATCCAACATTATGTCTAACCTCTGAAGGAGATCCAGGCAGTAATTGTGCGAGTACAGCCACTTTTCAAGGCTTCCATTTGGCATGAACTCGAGTACCAAGCCCTTGAAATCAAGGTTGGAACACGTGCTGATGATCTTGACGAGATTTCTGTGTCGAACCTGGCTCAGAGCCGAACATTCTGCGTCGAAACTTCTCGAAGCTGCCTCGTCTTCCAAATTCAATACCTTGACTGCGACCGTCAGGCCATCGTCCAGGCATGCTTTGAACACCGAGCCGGCGCTTCCCTTCCCCAATACGTTGGCGTCGCTGAAGTTGTCGGTTGCACGGACCAGCTCGTGGTATGTGACGACTCTAAGGTTGTTCAGAGAGGTATGATCTTTAGATGGCGAGACGGATTCAGTCCTCCGACGAAGATATACCAGTAGAAGACAGGAACAGAAGAGCAGAACAACGACCGAAGAAACTGGCGGCAGGACATGTTTAAGCAAACGCACTTTGTTCTTCGAATTCGAAGTGGAAGCTTTAGGAGTGCAAGGTGAGAAGCCCCGTCGAGGCAGACCGCATAGTGCGGTGTTCCCCTCCAAAGATGAGATGCTAAGGTTTGAGAATACCTTCCCTCGAGGAATCTGCCCTTCCAATTTGTTGAAAGAGAGGTCTAGGCTAGCAAGACTTGTTAGATTTGCCATGGATTCCGGGACGACGCCGGAGAGTGCGTTACGCGACAGGTTCAAGGACTCGAGAACGATGAGCCTACCAATCGATTGCGGAATCTCTCCGTGGAAAGCATTACAAGAAAGATCTAGGTAAGTAAGCATCTGCAAATTCCCCAGAGAACTTGAGATGTAGCTTGAGAGCCGGTTCTTGGACAAGTCGAGGGCGGCTAAGGATTTCAGGTTGCCAATTTGGTGAGGAAATGGACCATCTAGAGCGTTCCGACTGAGGTCCAAATCGATGAGACCTCTTAGTCTCCCCATGTTGCTCGGTATGTTTGAAGACAACATGTTATCACCAAGTACAACGTGTTGCAGTGTGCTGATATTCCCCAGTGACCTCGGTATGGGTCCCGAGAGCGCGTTCCCAGACAGGAATATTCCGTTCAAGCTTGGCATCGTGCCAAGCTCGGAAGGGATGATCCCAGTCAGTCTATTCATCGACAGTTCCAGCTGTTGAAGCCCGCTTAGCTTGGAAAGGCTCGATGGTATAGCTCCTTGGAGTTCATTTTGCAGCAAATCTAGAAGAATAAGACCAGTCAAGTCACCAAACGCGGCTGGAATGCTTCCCTTCACATAGTTTTCCTCTATCACGAAATACATGAGCTTTGATGAGAGATTGCCTACGGAATCCGGAAGGACGCCTTCGATTTTGTTCCTGGACAGGTCTATGAACTCCAAATCTCTGCAGTGGGAGAGGGAAGCCATGAATTCGAACTCTCCGGTCAGCTGGTTGTAGTCGAAGTTAACGTTTTGAGTAGAGGCAAGGAGCGTCCGAGCTCGGCAGGTACCGGTCCGGAGAAGTTGTTCTGAATGAGCTGCAGATAGTTGAGCCTGGAAGCGTTCAAGAGAGGGCGTATCGACCCAGTGAGGCCGGCTTCCATCAGCATCAGGCCTTCCAGGCGGACTAGATTCCCGAACTCGTCGGGGATCGTACCTTCCAGGTTATTGTTGCTCAGCTCGAAGAGCACGAGGTTGGTGAGGTTCCCCAGAGAGGCCGGGATGGTGCCGGTGAGCTGGTTCACTCCGAGCCACAGAACGTTGAGTGTAGTCATGTTCCCGAGCACAGATGGTATGGTTCCGGTGAAGTTGTTGAAAGCGAAGTTGAGCTTCTTGAGACTGGAGCACCCAGCGGCGATGCGCGGCGGTATCCTGCCGGTCAGCCGGTTGAACGCGAGGGCGAACCACTGGAGGTTGGGGAGATTGAAGCTGTCGGGGTCCGTGGGGAGGGAACCGGAGAGGTCGTTCTCGAAGAAGGAGATGTTGGTGAGCGAGGACATGTTGAAGACGCCGGGAGGGATCGGGCCGGTCAGTCGATTGTAGTCGAGCATGAGCTTCCCGATTCGGGGAAGCCGGGTGAGGTCCTCCGGGAACGAGCCGGTGAGGGAGTTGTTGCGCAGGTCGAGGACGGAGAGGAACGACAAGTTTGCGAGGTGGGGGGATATGGTGCCGCCGAGGTGGAAGCTGTCGAGTTGGAGAGCTAGGACTCGTCGCCGCCGGAGATTGCAGTAGACGCCGGTCCAGCTGCAGAAAGGGACGCTGCTGTTCCAGCTGTTGGCCAGAATGCCGGCCGGGTCGCCGACGCCGGCCTTGAAAGCTAACAGCGACTCGAGGTCGGTGACGTTGCTGTGCGGTTTCGACACGGCAAGCCGGGGACGACAAGAGAGCAACGTCGCGCATAATAAGAAGAGGAGTTTGAGTGCTAGTGAGAGTGCGCGCGGACGTAGCTCCATGGAGAATTGTTTGTTTGATATTGGTGGGTGTGATATTTGACTTCTTCGTGCAAACTTTATAGCTTCACTAGTCTGGATCAAAATTTATTGAGTCAAACAAGTAACAACTGCAAGTTCTTAGACCACATGCCACCACATGTACAACTAAGCCACACCACATGTACAAATGCATCACACTTCTAAGTAACAATTAAAAAAAATATTTGACACAATTTAATGAGGTTTTGTCAACGGATTATTAATTTTTTAATCAAGTGGATCCTGACTTAATTTAATCATATTTTGTCAACGGTTTTTTATATATTAACTAGAACATGTATTGGATTAACTCTGTTCCAGAAGAAAGTTGTTACATTCGGAAGTTTAAAGCAGGGTTCCTAACCGTGAAGGTTTTGTCTTAGATTTAGGAATATTAGATATTATAATCGTATCAAATTTTATTATATTGGTTATTCTCATCCATTACAACTGAAAATTGAACAAGTATGATGTTACCGGCAAAACCATGTAGAGCAATCAACTGCCAAAGCCAAATACATGAATCCTAGGAATAATTTTCGTCGAAACTCGTCTTGGATCTCCCTTACAAATCTCTCCTCTCTTTTCTACAATCAAGTTAGGATTGCCTATCATAGATAAACATATTCAAATTCCAACTACAAAATAGATTAAATTATTTAAGGTGTAAGTTGATGAGAACTTCTTCCTGGATGCGTGGGATTGAAAGAGATTCTCGAAAGCTTCACCATGGCAATGACAAAGGGGACTCTAAAGACTTACAAAACTAATCAAGAAAGTGGAGAAGATGAAGAAGAAGAATTGTAATCTCTTATTTCTCTAGTCAAGGTATAAGATCCATTTTGGTTTATTACATCTTCCCCTCCTTTATTTATACTCATTGCCAACAGCTATCTGAATTGCTGACTCAACAATTACAACTACTAATCAGCAAACTAACTTGCTGACTCAGCAATTACAGACAACAATATTTATATATGTATGTAACTAACAAAAGCTATGTTATTCTTCCTCCAGATTAATGAAACTGAAGGTTAATTCCTGAATGAGAAGGCTGCTACTTCGACCAGAAGCTGCTTCTTCGACCAAAATTGATTTCTATTGCTACTGCTCTGATGTCCAAGTAAGGATTGCCACTTCTTTCAGCCATTATGTCCACTGCTCTCAGCCTAGAAGAAAAAGGAACTTATCAATTAATACCTCCTCATTTTGACATCGCCTCAAGGTCAAAGTGTGGGTAAATTCTGATGAACTCGTCATAAGGAACCAAGTAGCTGTATCTTCTTCTTTCTATTGGAGCAAGAGATCTACGGCAGCTCTGTTTCTCTTCTTAACCTATCTCCTATCTATGATCCAATTAGGTTCCAGCATAGCTTCTTCTACCAAACTAGCTAGGGACCCCTGGCTGAATTTCGAGTCTCTGACTAATGTACTTTGAGCTATGACATGAAAAACTGGGTGGATTTGTGCTTCCATAGGTAGAGCTAATTCATAAGCCACAATTCAAACTTTGGAGATTACTTGGTAAGGTCCTAATATTTGGGGGGGGGGGGGGGAGTTTTAAGGGTCTCCTATAAGAAACTGTAACCTGTCTATAGGTTGTATTTTGAGAAAAATCCAGTCTCCATTCAAAGCTTCTATTAGTTCTATGCATGTCTAAAAACTTCTTTATCCTATCTTGTCCAAGCACCAAATTATTCACTACTAGAAAAGGGACCTTTAGTGTCTCTGTAAAAATCGTCGCAATTGTGTTTTGGCCATCGTAATTACTAGTCGCAACGGATTTTGCGACGGTAAACAAAGGGTCGCTTCTAGTTGTGTGGCAAAAAGTTTAGGCGACGACTGTCACGTCCCAGAACCAGAATACTGTCAAGTAGGGACAGACCAGGCCAGCTACGTATACCAAAGTACTCCAGTACTCCGAAACAACGTATAAGCTGTATAGATGGGGGTTACTACTACAATCCAACAGGCAATCTTAAATCAAGAATCCTAGGTATCTCAATCACAGGCAAATATGCAAAATATAAGAAGTATGATCATCAGACATAAAATAGTAAAGCATCCCAAACTATATATACATGGATGATCATGAAGCTAGTAATATAAAGTGAAGACTAGCAAGAGTAGTCATACATGATAAGCTCTAGCTATAGTCTAGAATACACAAATTATGTTTAGGTCCGTAGGCTAAATGTCAACTCCAAAACACGATCTAAACACGTGCTCGGAGGCTAAACGCCACAAAAGAATAATGAACATGACTAGTGGAAGAATGATATAGAAAACCCACTATGGTACTCTGGTGCTTCGGGTAGTCACCGTCGAGTAGATGGTACGGAAGATCCTCCGGGCTCCTCTATCAGATCTGGCCAAACAAAACCAGTGGGGTCAGACCCCCAATAGCAAGTACCACAAAGGAAGCCAAACTATGAACTAAAACCAGCATGCAATTCATAGCAACAGATAGAGACAGAAATAAGTAAAAGCAAATCGAGACTCATGCGCTACCAATGCACTTATCCCGAGAATAGAAAAGACAATAAGTAAAGCAACATGTAGCATAAAGTAATGGACAAGTGACATAATATAAACTGTGGACATGTGAATTAAACTGAACATGTGAGTGTAAGATAACTGGAACATGTAAGATAATTAGAACGTGTGAGCATGTAGGGTAACTAGAACATATGAGCATGTTAGGTAACTGGAGCATGTGAGCATGTTAGATAACTTGGACATGTGAGCATATGGTGAAGCCGAGCATGTAGTAGGAAGACTAGCATGTAAGGAATAATAGAAAGCTAAGTACTGCAATAAGATAAACTGGAGCAAGATAAGACTAGATAGGAATAGACTCCATCCATCAATCACGGCCAAGCAATGAGTACGGCTTGATACTTTAGCTAACTAGGGTTGCCACAATCCTAAATACTAACGCATACAAGTTTGAGAAATCCAAGTCCAGTTACCTGCCTGCTACTACCTGAATGATCCAAGCCAAAAAGAAAACAAGTATAGCAGACACACTGTAGTAAGATACATGTGTCCTAAGGAGGTGTCCCACTCGACGGTGTGCTGGAAGAGTGCTCATCATGACAAATAGCTCCAAATCCCATGTATATATAAGACCAAGTCCAAAGGGGCAACAAGTAACCGGAAAAGTCTTCAATGATCTAGGTAATCAAGCGAGTTGTTTAGTTCTTAATATTTTCTTGTTGGATTCTGGATGTAGCATTTCGCAGAATCCATCCTAGACATGAGACATGCAAGACTGGACAAGACAAGCAAGATTGTGCACTATAACAAGCCACAACAAAACGTGACAATATCAAGACAAAAGTGCGCTACGACGAGCCACTATCAAGGAGCTAGACATGTACTAGAATCAAGAGTGCGCCATGACATGCCACTATCATGTAAGCAAAGAAAAAGACATGTTCAAGAGTGCACCACGACGGGTCACTATCAAGTAGGTACTGGACATGACATAGACTGTAAGGTACAATAAATCTGGAAGAGCATAGCAATACATAGTGAGTATAAAGAACATAACAGTAGTATCAGGGTACAAGTAGATTCTTAAGTTACAAGGCATAGCAATACATGTTAAGAATTCATTACAATTGAAGAAAATATCAAAAATGGACAAAAAACAGAAACGGACAAAAATAGACTAAAACGGCATAAAACGGCATACCGGCTGCATACGACAGTATACCGGCGGTATTCCGGCCTAAAGACAAAAAATTTCTGGTGCAAAAATTGGCATACCTTCGGCATACTATGGTATACCGTTGGTATTTCGATCTTCCAAACAGCAACAAAATTCAGATTTTTGCCAAAACTTGTTCGGCCATAAAAACTTTATTTTAAATCGAAATTCGGATTTTCAAAAGTCAAAATTGCATAGAATTGAATTTCCTACAACATGGAACTATTAGATTTCACAAATTCAAAGATTTGATAGATCAATACCTCAAAATACTCCAAATAGAGGTTTTCGGGACACCGAAACTTCCGATTGCCACCAAACTCAAAATCCATGTATACTAGCTAGGTAAGGACCTCATATATGTATATGTTACCAAGATCCATGATGGTAACACTAGTATCACTCTTGATTC